>MDKH01149112.1:0-46842 GCA_005239495.1 Nicotiana undulata | reverse complement strand
TCTTTAATCACATATAATCGAGTTATAAAGTCCAAAAACCTTACCTCAATGAAGAACTATGGTTTCCCTCTTCAAAATCCCTCCAAAAGTTTGAACCCCGTATGAAAAATGATGAAAAGAAGACCAAAACTCGCTTAGTCCACTTTATATACTTTCTGTCCAGGCATTTCGCACCTGCGGTCCACCATCTCGCACCTGCGGTCGAATATACCGCACCTGCGACTTATCATTAAGCGGACCAAACTCGCACCTGCGGCTCCACTTCAGCAACTGCGACTTCGCAGGTGCGGTCCAACGTTCGCTTCTGCGACTTTCCCCTGAGTTGTCAAAAATCTGCACCTGCGGAGCCCTCTCCGCTTTTGCAAGCCCGCACCTGTGGCTCCCCATCCGCAGGTACGGTCACATCAGAAAAATCACACCAGCAGTTGTTATGCTGCAATTTTACAAGTTCCAACCTCCGTTAGCCATCCGAAATCAATTTCGAGCCCCTCGAGGCCCCAACCAAAAATACCAACAAGTCATAAATGATCATCCGGACTTAGTCGCATCCTCAGAACACCCAAATTAACATCAAAACACTAAATTCACCCCGAATTCAAGCCTATGAACTTTGAAACTTCTATATTTCACCAAAGATGCCGAAACCATCCAAGACACATCTGATTGACCTGAAATTTTGCATACATATCCAAACTGATATTATGAACATGTTCCAACTTCCGGAATTCCATTCCGACCCCGATATCCTATTTTCCACTGCCGACTGGAAATCGCCAAAAACTAACTTTCGCCAATTCAAGCCTAAATCTACATTGGACCTCCAAACTGCATTCCGAACACACCTCAAATCACCTAACAGAGCTACCCGAGCCATAAAATTTACATTCTGAGGTCGTTTACCAAGGAGTCAACTCCCATTTGACTTTTCCAACTATAAGGCTACTCAAAGAGACTAAGTGTCTCAATTCTCAGCACAACCACTCCGAACCCAAACCATCCGACTCCAAAACATCAAAAACAGTATAACCAATGCATTACAAGGCAAAAACAGAGATAACAATGCAAATTCTACAGAACGACCGGCCGGGTTGTTACACATGTATATATACATAATCTTTTAAAACATCCGCCTCAAGGAGAAGACGAGGCTGCGATCGCCAGCTGCTACCTCGAAGACTCCGTAAGAAACTCTAACAGCCGATCAACAACCACTACCGAGTCCCGATGTACCTGGATCTGCACACAAGGTGCATGGGGTAACGTGTGTACACCAACTCAGAAGTAACAAACCCAAACTATGGGTTGAGAGGTAGTGAAAAACTAAACCTCAATAAATGTAATGGAAACAGTATACGAAATCTAGACATGTTCACAGTTCTAACAGACAATGAAAGAAAACAGAATGGTTCAGATATGATTAGTAACTCATGTATAACTCAGTATACTCTACCTGCCAATATGTCAACTGTATGAAATGCACATAGTGCTCACAATCGCACATATGAGTCCACTCAGTACTATATATGGCTCTCAAGGCCTAGGGAAGATCCATCTCGGAGTATACATAAACACAGGTGACCGTAGTCACTCAGTATTGAGGAAGGCCAATCCATCCCCACGGAAAAGATCCATGTCCAGGGAAGTCTATCCCTCAATATCATCACTTCAGACAAGATCCATGTCCAGGGAAGATCCATCCCTCAATATCATCACTTCAGACAAGATCCATGTCCAGGGAAGATCCATCCCTCAAATATCAATGCGCTCACTAGGGGTGTAAAGTCTTCGGAGGGGCTCCTATTAGCCCAAGCGCTATAACCAGCAAACGAAGGCATAACCAATATCTCATTGCGGCGTGCAGTTTGATCTCATAACTACCACTCAATAACAGGCTCTCGGCCTCACTCAGTCATCACTCTCCAGTCTCACTCATATGGGCTCACAGATGCATGAACTAGTCTGAAACAATGATAAATGTACAAAATTAGCAATTACCAAGACTGAGGAATGATATGATACGCTATGATAGGGCTGAGTATGTAACATCGGTAAAACACATGAGAAGACAACAATAAATGACCACTCGGGTCTCAACAATATCGACGTGAAGCCTTAACATAGTACTTAGCATGATTTCTAGCTTGCTCACATTAACTACATTAATAGAAGTACGGATATCAGTCCATAATAGCTACTAGACAGTGCCATGGGATGAGCCAGGCCACGATCACACAGTGCACGCCCGCACGCCCGTCACTTGGCATGTGCGTCACCAGAATTATAATCATATAGCATATAGTTCGGGGTTTCGAACCCTCAGAACCAAGTTTGAAAACGTTACTTACCTCAAACCGGGCAAAAATCCTAGTCCACAATGCCCTTGCCTCTTGACTCGGCCTCCAATTGCTCTGAATCTAACCAAAACCAGATTTTCATCATCAATATATAATAAGGAGCAAAGCCCATTCGAAAATTATCAAAATTAACGAAAAATCCTGAAACTGGCCAAACCCGACCCCCGGGCCCACGTCTCAGAATTTGATAAAATTCACAAAACTAGAACCCTTATCCTCCCACGAGTCTATACATACCAAGAACATCAAAATCGGACCTCAAATGCCCATTCAAAACTCCAAAACAATTCCCAAATTTTTCTTCTATTTTCCCCCAGTTCCCACTCCAATTACTCAAATTAAAGGATGAAATTCAATATTAAATCATTAAACCAAATATGAGTGAAGAATACTTACCCCGAATGCATAGAACAAAAATCCACCATCACCAATACACTCTTCTCGAACGCAAGACAGCTTCCGCGAACGCGATGAACAAATTTTTCCTGCAACTGAAACCAGCAAAATTTGCAATCTTTCCAAGTCCGAAATGATCCGTTAACCATACGAAACTCGCCCGAGGCCCTCGAGACATCAACAAAATATGACAACACATCCCATAACCTTATTCAAACTTAGTTGAGCCTTCGAAACACTCAGAACAATGCCGAAACATCAAGTTCACCTCGGATTCAGGCCTAGGAACTTAGAAACTTCTAAATTTCGCCAATGATGCCGAAACCACCAAAAGCATGTCCGATTGACCTGAAAATGTGTTCACACATCCAAAGTCATACTAAACACCTGTTCCAACTATCGGAATTCCTTTTCGATCCCGATAGCCTATTTTCCACTACCGACCGAAAATCGCCAAAAACTTAATTTCGTCATTTCAAGCCTAATTCTACTTCGAACCTCAGAACCTTATTCCGAACACACTCCTAAGTTCCAAATCACCTAACGAAGCTATCCTAGCCATAAAATCCACATTTCGAGGTTGTTTACCTATATGTCAACTCCTGGTTAACTTTTTCAACTATTAGGCCAACTTAAGAGACTAATTGTCTCATTTCTCACCACGACCACTCCGAACACAAACCAACCGACCCGACTCCACATAAATGAGCTAAACAACACATGATAAAGCAAAAAAGGGAAAACGGGGCTAAGCTCTCAGAATGACCGATCGGGTCGTTACACGGAGTTGATTTGGGGTCCATTGGTAGTCCCAATTAGGATGTGTATTCTATAGCGACTTGGATTGGTTAGCTCCATAATGTTGTTATTGAGGGATGTGTCATTATTTTGTTGCTAAGCTTATTCGTGTTGTGGAAGTTTCTGTGAGTTACTCTTCTATGCTACAGGGAGTTGTGATTCGTTGGTTTAAGGCACACATGTTGTGATCTTATAGCGGAATTTGAGCGAGATGAGTAATTGGGTATTGCATGACTGAGGGTGTCTTGGTTATGTTCTTTCGTGTTTTGTGTGGCATTCTGTCATCTGCTTCTCCGTGGTTATGGTAAATCACTTTGGGTACTTGATGTCGAATTTCGCGTGGCTATTGATTTTGAGCTAGGTGGCTCGAGGTATATGATATGGATCAGAATTTGGATGGAGTCTAGCATTGCAGCGGAGTTATGTTGAGGTATGATCCCTTGTGTTAGATTCGTGTGTTTTGGTCCTACGATGTGTGATAGGTTCTTAGCATTGCTTTGTGGTGGTACCCGTTGAACTTGCGGGACGGTTCTCTTGATTGAGTCATTTTCATTTTGAATTGTTGCTTATTGGTGCATGGATTAAACGGTTTGTGGCTATGAGTAGTATAGGTTTTGAGTGTCAGTAGAGTAGTTTGTATTCAATAAGATAGAGTCATCGGATCTAGGATGGGTGCTATAGGATTTAATTGCGGTATATTTGGAAGGATAATATCGTAAGTCGGCTTAGGAATTGGCTATAGTTCTTGTTGAAGGAGACGGAGCTCCACGACTTGTTGATTTGATGAATGGTTATGAGTTTCTACGTGTTCTTTCATTATCGGCAGCGTACGAAGGTTTTAGAATGAGGTTTTTTTAGGTATGAGGTTTATTACAGGGAGTGGGTTATTCTTAGCAGTTACTTTGATCGGAGATTTTGCTATGGGTATTTGAGTTATGTGGTTTATCTTGTGATTGTAGCTTGGGTTATGGTTGCGGTTTGGTACAACTTGTTCACACTTATACAATGTGTAGGTTGCGAGATTTAGATCTTATAAGAAATTCCGGATGTTGTGAAATGATATTCTAAGGCTGATGGGCTAGGTTGAGTTGAGAAATTTCAGTTATGTTGTGTGATCGGACCTATATGGGATAGGGTGATGTTGGATCACCCCGGGTATATGCATGGTAAGGTTCTACGGCGGTTTGATGGTTTTGGGAACAACTTTTGGCACGTTTAAGGACGTACGTTTGTTTAAGTGGGGGATAATGTAACCACCCGACCAGTCGTTTCGAGCATTTGCACTTTGCTCGGTAGTTTAGGGGTATGAGTAGCTCTGTATGATGTATTATGTATTGTGTGAATTGTCGGTTCGATGTTTTTATGTGTGTTTTGAGGCCTAAGGTAGGTTCGTGTTTTGTTATGTGACTTGTTGGTATGTTTAGACAGGGTCCCGAGGGGCTAGGGCACGTTTCAGATTGATTTCAGATCATTTTCTTCAATGTTTCTATTGTTGGTACTGGTGTGACCGCTCTTGCGAATGGTTTGCGCAGGTGCGATGTTCGTAGAAGCGACGAATCGTTCGCAGGAGCAGAAATATTGCTACGAGAAGGGGTCCGCAGAAGCAGAGATAGCTTCTCGCAGATGCGGTGAGTTGAGCTCAGAAGCGATACTTGGGCGCGCACCTGCGAGTGCGCAGATGCGGGTATTTCACCGCAGGTGCGAAGGCAGGTCTCCAGTGCTTCTCCGCAGAAGTTTGATTTTGGTCGCAAAAGCGACGACACATAATCGGTTAATGTGTCACAGATGCAAAGTGCTTAGCAGATTGATAAATACAAGGGTTCGCAATTTTGGCTTCATTTTAACATTTCCAAGCTTGCATTGAGGTGATATTTGAAGCAAATGTCACCATATGAATTGGGGTACATGGTCTCAATTCGGTTTTGGTTATATTTTATGAATCTACCTTTGTTTTGGTAATTGGATTGTGAATTTAAGGAGGATATTGGGATTTTGGCCTAAAGCTTCATCATATGAATTTTTGAGTTTTGAACATCGAATTGGAGTCGGATTTGAGTTAAACTAGTATAGGTTGACTTGTAATTGAATGGGTTGTCGGATTTTGTGAGATTTGTTGGGTTTCGAGGCGCGGGCCCGGTGAGATTTGTTTATGATTTTGGGTTTTGATTAAGGATTCGATCTTTATCATTGAAATAGTTTCATTGGGATTTATTTGATGTATTTGAGTTGCTTTTGGCTAGTTTTGAGACGTTCGAAGGTCGCTACGTGCGTGATAGCATCCTTGGAGCATTAGTTGGCTTGCTTGGCATCGGTATTGGCTCGTTTGAGGTAAGTAACTATTCTAAACTTAGTGTTGAGGGTATGAACCCCAAAATATGTGTTATGTGATTGGTATTGACGTGACACACATGCTAGGTGACGGGCTTGTGGGTGTGCACCATGTGAATTGGGACTCTGTTGTTTCCATGGCACTTTATAGTAGTCCTACTTTTTTAAATATCCGTGTTTTTTACCATGCGATAAAGTAAATGAGCTGTCAATCATGCTAGATATCATGTTTAAGCTTTATGTCGATACTGTTGGGACCCATAATAGTCGTTTCTTGTTGTCATTTCACTGATTTCATTGATATGTCGTACTCAGTAATATTAATGCATTCATATCATATCTCAGTCTCAGTTATTATTTATTGATACATCATATCATTATTGTCGAGCTAGTTTCATGACATTGTGAGCCCGTGAGTGAGATTGGAGAGATTGATGACTGAGTGAGCCCGGGGGCCTATTTGTGAGGCTATTGATTCTATAGCACGTGGGGTTAGGTTCCATCACGACTAGTAGATTTGGGGTCGTGACAAAAACCCACGGAACCCTCTATTTAATATTCTACCCAGGCTTTCTCACTTCTACGGTCCAAAAATCAGCTTCAGTAGTACCTCTTTTGGGGTCAACCACTTAAGGGTCGACCAACCGCTTCTGCGGTCACATATCCCGCTCTTGCAGGTGCGCATCTGCACAGAACCATCTGGTTCTGCGTACCAGGCACTCCAAACCCCTCTCCGCTTATGCGATCCTCCATGTGCATGCGTGAGTTCGCACCTACAAAAATTCTTCCGCATCTGCGCTCCATAGCCCCTAATCCAAACTCCGCTTCTGTACTTCCCAGCTTGCATCTGGGAGCTCGCACATGAGACCAAAGTTCTGCAGGTGTGATTGCACCAGAACACATTAGCTACAACAATCTTTCAAACTCAAAATTCGATATGTACCATCTGAACTCCACCTAAGGCCCCTAGTACCTCAACCAATTATACCAACAAGTCTTAAAACACGATACAAACTTAGTCTGGCCTTCAAATCACATCAAACAATGCTAAAGCCATGAATCGTGCATCGATTCAAGCCTAATGAACTTTTATACTTCTAACTTCTACATTCAATGCCGCAACCTATCAAATCTCATCCGATTGACCCCAAATTTTGTGTGCAAGTCACAAATGACACCACGGACCTGCTCCAACTATCAGAACTCCCATCCGAGCCCAGTAACCACAAAATCACTATCGGTTAAACTTCCAAATTTTCAACTTTCGCCATTGCAAGCCTAATTCAACTACGGGCCTCTAAAATCACAATTGGGACACATTCCTAAGTCCAAAATCACCCAGCGGAGCTAACAGAACTATCCGAACTATTCCGGAGTCGTTTACACACAAGTCAACATCCGGTCAACCATTTCAACTTAAGCATTCAACCTTGAGACTAAGTGTCTCAATTCATTCCAGAACCTCTCAAGACCCGAACCAACTACCCCGTCAAGTCACATGGCAGCTATAAAGCATAAAATGAGTAGTAAATAGGGAAACGGGGCTAAAACTCTCAAAACGACCGGTCGGGTAGTTACAAAAACTGACAACATAAAGTATAAAAAAAACAATAACCATAATCTCTTCAGGACAAGTGATAACAATTCAAGGCAAGTAAAGGCTCAGCTTTAACAACAACTCATCAAATAGAAGCACACACATATGGCCCCTCGTGCCCACATGCCTGCCACAATAACAATAGTCACTCTTATCACTCCGCCTTGCCACAATATCAATATCCACCCTTATCACTCCGCCCTAATACAATCACAATATCTAATTGTATTTCTTCGCACTAACTCAATCACAATATCCAACCGTATCGCTCTGCCCTAACATAATCACAATACCCAACTGTATCGCTCCATCCTGACAAAATCACAATCACAATCGCACGACAAAAACCTCATGCCAACACCCAGACAACCTGCTCAACATATACATAATCTGAGTCTGTGATGCACCAGAAAAGGAGAAAGGTTGATGAGGCTAGAGAACAGACACCGGATCTAAAGGAATTGTAAGTTTGTATTATAATTTGGTTAAACATTATTTATACTTTTTATATTTGGCATATATAAATATATCCCTCTGTACTTCCTCTAATTCAGCATGCAAGTTTTTTTGATATATATTTATTTAATATATAAAATAGTTATATGACTATTCAAATAATAATTATTTTATATTATTATATTGCAGGTTTGGAATTTTTATTTCAATCCACAAGATCATTCTAAATTGAATATTGATGCTAAAAGCAATATCTGCATTGTTCAAACATTGAGGAAACATATGAGTTTGAGACAATTTACAATATTCAAAGACACTTATTTTGGGTACTTCCTTGATTTGCCAATTGTAGCTATGCAACCGCCATTGATTCACTCTCTATTTTTTAGGAGGGTTGTTCACGATAATAAAGATGAACTTTGGCTCTCCTTAAATGGTATTAAAATATCTTTTGGTATTGGTGAGCTTGCCTTCGTTACTGGTCTAAAATGTATTGGTGTAGCGCATAAACTTTATTACGCCAACCAAAGTTGTAGTTTTTTCTATTAATCGCCATTTTTACGAAGTAAGAAGCTTAATTGTCAAGCTATATTAGATTATTTTGAAGGAAAGAGATGGCCATCCGATCAGGATGCAGTGAAGACTGTTGTGTTGTACTTCATAATTTTTTTTTTCATAACTTCCTTATAGTCCCGTCTCAATTGGTTAGTTTGACTTGGTTGAGTCTGGTAAATTTGAGAACCAATGGGGTATACTGGTATTTAACGATGTATAGCTCGTTGAAAAAAGCTTTCCATGGGAAGATATCAAAAAAAAATATTCTAGGTTTATGTGGCGCGCATTTTTTCGCCACCCATTGAATGTGTACTCACTTTTTAAAAAAAAATTAATTGATATCCAATTTTTGAATAACTTCATATATATAAACTTTTCTCTTCTTCTTCTTTGTTCTTAAAGTTTCTTCTTCTTAGTTGCAAAATGGATTTGTTAAATTTATTGTTATTTTAATAATTTAATTTTTTTTAGTAATCCACTAGGCATGGACTAGAGCTAGTTTTTATTAATAATATTAAAGAAAACAAAACAAATAGTTTGTTGTCTTACAAAGAGTAAGACTGTAATAATTGCTAAGTACATAGGCCCTAATATCAACTTTGAGCATATGATGCCCAAAATTAATATTACACATTGATCTAGACTATACTTAAAATTAACTTCTAGTAACTTGATAAAAACTAGATTCTTGGCCCTCATGAAATTGTCTCTGCTTGCACCTATAGCCATCTTTCTGTCCCTTGCATGTCCAGTTCCTATTTTTGCCTTTGTAATCTTCTCGATCTTGTATAAGATTACCCAGCAGTATTCTTAGCTTCCATTTCATGATGTGCTTTTTGTAATCAGCATACTGTCAATTTTTGATGTTCTTTTGAGCTCCTAATATTGTCATGCTCGATTGTTGCTGAGGATGTGCTACTGCCCTTCCATTCCAAAATCTTATCTTTGAATACGATCTCATAACATGATTTTGAGTACCCTTTGTTATGTAGTGCAATGATAGCATAGTTGGCTTGTGTTGTCTCTGTTGCTATGCCTATACTTGCCCATAAATTCCCTTCACTAGATTGAGTAAAATGTACTAATACCATCAATTGATGGTAATTTAATGTGCAATATATAGGCACAATAGTTCTCCTTCTCTCATACTCACTAGCATGTGCAAACAGACACCTTTTGTGGATTACATCTTGTATTCTGACCTTCTCAAATATTGCTACTATTAGATTGAACCTTGATTGCAGTAATACCTTGTTGAGAAGTGTAGTATTGTCCCTACTATCTCCTGTATTCCATAATGCTTCCTTGAATTTGTTTATTGAGATCTGTTCTTTATGACATTTGAAAGTTATGTTTCAAATTTGTGCTCATTTGGAGGATTTGGGCATTGAATTGTGTGTTGGATTGTTGAAATACGAAGAACGCATTTATGTTTCATAACTTAAGATTTTAAATATGAAGTTGCATTCAATAGATTGAACTACTTAATATTTGAATTTCTAAGTTGCATTTGAAAGATAGAATAACTTCATATTTGATTTCTGAAGTTGCATTCAAGAGATTGAACTACTTAAGAGTTTTTTTTTTAAGTTGCATTTGAAAAATATAAGAACTTTCGATTTGATTTGTGAAGTTGTATTGAAGAGATTGAACTACTCCAGACACTAATGGGCACACACTTTGTAAATTTTGTTCAAAACGAATATTACTTCAATGGTGACCCAAACGTGGGTATATATAAAAATGCATCAATGCTAGTCTACTATTTTAACCCAACTTCCTATTTATTAACCGATTTAGTCCAATTTTAACCCTTTAGTCAAATATAACTTTAAACCCTGGTTTCCCTTCCTCTTCTCCCTGCCACGTGACCTTTTCAGATTCTTAATCTTTTTTCTCTTTTTTTCCCATCGTCTCCCTTTCCCAAAAACCTTTAGCACTTAGAGAACAAAAGGTTACATGACCAATAGAGTATAAGGTCATATTTTTCTCTCTATGTTTAATTGGGTATTTAAAATTTGACTAAGCGAGAATTTTAGGCAAAATGAGTATTTTTTGGTGTTTTAATAATAGAAAGGTATTTTTTTCTATATTAAAAAAGGTGAATATATGGTGAAGTTTGGTGGTGTAGTTTTAATGATTTTTTTTCCTAAAGGTTGTGGGTTGTTGTAATAACCCGACCGGTCGTTTTGAGAATTAAAGCTCCGTTCGACGGTGTAAAGTCTTGAACAGCTTCATGTTATGTATATCGACTTGCGTGCATGGTTGAATTCAGTTACCAGATGATTCAGAATCGAATTGGAAGAAAGATTTTATTTTTGGAAGCTTAAGTAGTGAGAATTTGGCTGGTGTGTGACTTTTGTGTAAACGGCTCCGGAATTGGTTTTGGATAATGTCAACAGCTCCGTATGGTGATTTTGGACTTAGGTTCTTCCGGATTTTGATTTGGAGGTCCGTAGGGTAATTTGAGGTATTTCGACGAAGGTTTGAAAAGTTGAAGTTTGGGAAAATGGAGAACATTGACCAATAGTTGACTTTTGGGATATCGGGGTCGGAATGTGGTTTCGAGAGTTGGAACAGCTTCATGATGTAATTTGGGACTTGTCTGCAAAATTTGGCGTCATTCCGGGTTGAATTGATAGGTTTCGGCACGAGTTTTAGAAGTTGGAAGAATTGAAAGTTCATAAGCTCGATTCTTGGTGCGATTCATAGTTTCGTCGTGGTTCAATGTGATTTGAGACATCGAGCGGGTCTATATTAGGTTATAGAACTTGTTGGTATGTTCGGACGGGGTCCTGGGGGCCTCGAGTATGTTTCAGACGAGTTTCGGATGGTTTTCATAGTTTAGGACAGGTCTGGTTCTAGTGTCTCGCACCTGCGTGTCACGACTCCAAATCTAAACTGGTCGTGATGGCGCCTATCGTGATACTAGGCTAGCCAATTCACTGAAAATAACATAATGATTTTCCATTTAATACATAAATTATCCAAATTTTTCATAATAATTCAGTTTAAGAACATAATACAACAATAATACCAAAAAATCAAATCTAACCACATCCCAACACCCGGAGACAACTATCATGAGCATCTAAGAAGTGATACAGTCTAATAAAAATCCTCTGCTACAACAAGTCTTGGAAGTAAAGTAAAATGTCAGAGTAGGAAGGAGAAAGAGTAGGTCGCGTACTCCGAGCAGCTACCTCATAATCTCCGAACAACGCTCCAAATGGGGTAGCTCAACTATCGCTCTGCCCCGGTACCTGAATCTGCACACAAGGTGCAGGGAGTAACAGAGTACGCCAACTCAGTAAGTAACCAAAGTAACTAAAACCTTGAGTGCAGTGACAAGCATTTAAACTTTATAATTTCATAAAAATACGTACCAGTAAAGGTAATTAGATCAAGTCAAGAGTCCACATTTACCAAAGATTTCACCAAACTCCAGTTTTTCCTTTTAAACTTGTATAAAACATTAGTCAACATTTATCAAAGAAGCTCAGTGTAAAGAAAAGTGAAAACAGTAGTTTCATAAAAATATCAGCCACTCGGGCACAGTGTCACTCACAATTAAAGCCTTTCGGGCAAGCCTCTAAGTCACTCCTGAATCTACTCTCGTAAGTCAATGCTCACACTATGCACTCTCACTCATCAGGTACCATATAACAAATGCTCTGGCGTGCAGCCCGATCCATATAATAACTTGTTAGTGCGTGTAGCCCGATCCATAATAGTAATCCGCTGCGGCGTGCAACCCGATCCATAATAGTCGACTGCGCTCATTGGGGGTGTACAGACTCCTGGAGGGGCTCCTACAGCCCAAGCGCTATATTGATGCAGCGTGTATCCCGATCCAATATATGTACATATGCTGCGGCGTGCAGCCCGGTCTATAAAATATCTGTTGCGGCGTGCAGCCCGACCCATAACTATCCTCACAAACTCGGCTCTCGGCCTCACTCAGTCATCCTCACAAGCCACTCGGACAACTCATCTCAACATCACGGGACTCATCCCAAAATACCTCACCATACTCTAAAACAGTGTGATAACAGTGAAAATAGCAATAAGTAGTAAGCATGACTGAGTTCACAAATTACTTATCAGAATAGTGAGAGGACAGTGTAAAAATACCTTTGAGGGTCTAAACAGGTCGGCACAATGCCCCAAACATGGCATACAGCGCACAATATAGTAAAAAGCTCTAAAATACAGTATATTATATGATTTCAAATCAAACATGCGGCTGAATAGTCATTACCAGACGGACCAAGTCACAATCCCTATCAGTGCACGCCCACACGCTCGTCACCTAGCATGTGCTTTAGCTCATTTACCAAAACAATGTGAAATACCGGGGTTTCATACCCTCAAGTCTAGAGTTACAATCGTTACTTACCTCAAACCGGTCTGAACACTACTCCGCGATGCTCTTGCCCCTCGAATCGGCTCCCAAATGCTCTGAGACTATCAAAATCAGATTAATAACATCAAAATATGCTATGAAGACGAACCCCATTCGAAATTATCATAATGGGCACAAATCCCAAAATTGGCCAAACCCGACCCCCGAGCCCACGTCTCGGAATTTGATACAAACCACAAAACTCGAATCCTTATCCCCTCACGAGTTTACCCATATCAAATTCACCAAAATCGTCTCAATTGCCCACTCAAATCATCAAAAGAAACTCTCAAACTTTCCTCCCATTTTCCCCAATTTCAACTCTAAAATATAATGATAAAAATCAAGGCTAAATCATGAAATTAACTCAAATGTGATTGAAGAACACTTACCTCAAGAACTCTACTGAAAATCTCTTCAATTTCCACCTTCTCCCGAGCTCTCCAAGGGGTTTTTGCAAAAATAGACTAAACCCTCGATTTGAACTTTAAAAGAATCTGCCCAGGTCAATTTTATTAATCGCGATCGCGAAGCACAACAAAAGTCAGATCCTCAAATAACCCTACGCGATCGCGGAATAGCCCACGCGATCGCAAAGCTTTGCCTTCACCACTCACGCGATCGCGTCTCTCCCCACAAGACCGCACTGAACAACCTTCCACTCCTCACCAACTCAACAACAACCCTACGCGAATGTGGAACTGGCCAGCATAACTTAACACACGACTGCGATCGCGACCCTTATACTGCGATCTCATATAACAAATCTCGACCCCACCTCTGCTAAACCTACGCGATCGCAAACTCACCCCTGAGATCGCGGAGAAGGAAAACCAGAAGGACATCAGCAGAATTTTTTGCAACTTCTAACATCCAAACTAGGTCCGCTAACCTCCCGAAACACACCCGAGGCCCTCGGGACCTCAACCAAACATGACACACCCCATAACACTATTCAAACTTAGTCGAGCCTTCGAAACACCAAAAACAACACAAAAATACCAAAATCACATCGAATTCAAGCCCATGAACTTTGAGATTTCTAAATTTCACCAAAGATGCCGAAACGATCCAAAACACTTTCGATTGACCTGAAAATTTGCACACACCTCCAAAATGAAATTACGAACCTACTCCAACTTCCGGAATTCCATTCGGACCCTGATAGCCTATTTTCCACTGCCTACCGGAAATCGCCTAAAACTAACTTTCGCCAATTCAAGCCTAGTTCTACATCGGACATCAAAACCACATTCTGAACACACTCCTAAGTCCCAAATCACCTAAAGAATCTATCCGAGCCATAAAATCTACATTCCGAGGTCATTTGCCAATAAGACAACTCCCAGTTGACTTTTTCCATTATTAAGCTAGTTTAATAGACTAAGTGTCTCAATTCTCACTACGACTACTCCGAACCCGAACCAACCGACCCCGACACCTCATAAACACACCCAAAAAAAGCATGACAAGACAGAAACAGGAATAACAGGGCTAAACTCTCGGAACGACTGACCAGGTCGTTACATTCTCCCCCACTTAAACATACGTTCGTCCTCGAACGTGCCCAGAGTTGTTCCAAAAATCGCCAAAAATTATCGTGTAACCTACCATGCACATACCCGGGGTGATCCTACGTCACCCTATCCCATGTAGGTCCAATAGCACAACATAGCTAAAATTTCGAAATCCATCCTGACCCATAAACCTTAAAACAAAATTTCCACTTCTGAAATAATTTACAACATCAAAATTCCACAACTATAAGCTGAAATAGTCTGAACACGCTGTATCAAGCCATATCCGTAACCCAAGATGTAATCACATAATATACCACATGACTTGAACACTCATAGTGATAACTCTTAATCACAATAGCTGCTCAAAACAACCCAATACCGGTACATAACCTCTTATAAAGCAATGCCTCGCTCTAACATTTTCATATACTACCGATATCATCCTTCCAACCATGTTGTAGTCAACTCTGGTAGTATTCATTCTAGGCCCAATGAGCTTTTCTCATCAAACACGACCACTCTGATGACATGACGCATCAATACAATCCAAAGCCATAACCTGTGCAACTCGGGTACTCAATAGCAACATCCCACGAACTCAAATCATAGAAAAGATTCACACGAGAGGACTATCTTGCCATTAACAAGTACCATCTCAACACAATGCTAAGAGCCTGGCACACATCGTAAAATCAAGACACACGAATCTGACACTAAGGATCATACCTCTACATAACTCAGCTACAATGCGTGATCCCATCCAAACGGTGGTCCACATGATTTACCTCAAGCCACCTTGCTCAAAATCGATAACCATGCGCAATTCGACATCATGTACTCCTAATGCATTGCCATAACCACGAGGGAATCAGAAGATACCATGCCACACGAATTAGAAAGAACATAACCAATATGTCTCAACCTCGCAATACTCAATTACTTACCTTACTCAAATCCTGCTATAAAAGCCCAAATACATTCGCACCATAAATGCATGTGACTAACAATCACTACTCCTCGCAACACCGAAGGGTATAGATCACCAGAATATGAATAAACTTAATGACAATCGAATGGTACATCCCTCAACAATAGAAATTTGGAGTCAACAATTCCGACCAGGTGCAGGACACACACCCTTACTAGGCTTACCAATGAATCCTAAATCAACTCTGATCACCCGCAACCAATCGATAACTCACTGAAAGTTCACAATGACTGAATCATGGCACATACTAACATATGAATAGCTCTGCTCGCATCTTCACAGTCCACAACCACAAAATAACCAGTTTGTGAGGACTCTCAATCTCGTAGTCCATGAAGCGCACAAATCACCATATCTAATCCCAATTACACTGCTCGAATATATAACACACCTCTAATACCCAATCATTCCACGAGGGATACCCCTATAAATTTTCCGTGTCACCAAGCAACCTTTGAATGTCAACAGTCAATCCAACAAGAGAGCGTCGCAATACCAATGAAGCACCCTTAACTCAAACACATTGCCCTTTCTGAATGTATACCCTCATAAAGCCACCCAATAGTGGTATCACCTACCTAGTCATCTGAACTGTCAGTGCTGACCTTACTTCTAGAACTGAACTGTGACCTCACATATACAAATCTCCACTATACACAAAATACCGCATACACTATGCCATCCTATGATAAATATGTGAACTTCATGCTCCCTTCCGAGCCACAAGAAACTACGTACCCAAATAGCCAAGAACTTTCCATTTGATCCCATTTGGAAGCCAAATCACTATACATCACCTACACTGCACGCCAGTAGAAAAAATATACATCTCTAACCGTGGTAGAAACCATCAGGGACTCTCTGAATCCCATTTGTACACCACCAAGCCGTTAGGACTGAATCCTTCTAACTCAACCAAGCTACGCACGCCACCAAAACCCAAGAGAATTGCTAAGAAACATCTGTAACAACTCATTACCTCATAAATACCCAAAGAACTAATCATATCCCTTATCATGCCGACCCGACCTACTACCAAGATGTCCTATTTATCCAAGTTCCTTCTGACTTACCTTCGATTTTATACTTCTTCTTGCCATAATACTGCAAATTATCAATCCAAACTCACCACATGAAACCCAGGCATAAAAATATACCGTCTAAAGCTCATAAGCCGCTGAATACTCTCTCAAATATCCCCAAAAGAACCATATTAGAAATACTTACCCTAAAGAGACTTCCTGCGAGTTTAAAGTCATTACCTTCACCTTCCTGATACTGATATGTAGAATCCATGATAAGGTAGAAATGCCACAAGTCTTGACACCCTACAACGTAAATCTTAGTTTCTAGCCAAATACACCTCTTGAAGATTCCGAATTGTTACGTATAACCTTGAATCCATCAGAACCATTCTTGAGAGTCCTCCACTCTACGAAAATCTCAATTACACTAACCAAGTAGATAGAATGACCTGACCCCGTTTGCAAACCACATACTAGGAAATTAATCCACACATTTGAAGCAACAGGAAACCCATACACTGCACACACTACACATACAATTACAGCTCAATCATTCAATAAAGTCCATTTACCCATAAAGTACATTACAACCTGTATCGAAGAATTTCCATTACTCGAGTCATTCCCAGACCCCAACTCTGCAGCTCATAACTGATTCACCAATATATCACAAACCAAAAGCAATACAACACATAATCGTGTAATCAACTTATCATTAACGGACTCCCCCACTTGTCTCAAATCCAAATATCAAGACAAATAATAACTCACGATGCCCATACGCTATCACTGCCACCATACTGTGGTGAGATTCAACTAAATCCTTCATAAGCACATATGACCCAAACCATCTAATACCTCAAATCATATACAAACCTCGAATTCACCATTGTAATGGTCATGCCAACTCCCACAAGCGATCTAAACTCAAATTACAACGTACATCATTTACTGGTAGAAGAGAACTTACTACAGATTAACAGATCACACACCTCAGGACAACCTGGAGGAGATACCCCTACCTGCTTAGCCTCAAACTGATATCTCTCTATACACTTCTGAAGATCATAGCTATTACGCAATTGCTTTACCCTCCTACATTAGAACACAACCGATGCCTGCCCTCGAGATATCACAATAAGCGGTATAAAAACCTGAAGCGGATGGCAATACTAACACTGGAGCTGTGTTCAAAGCAATCTTGAGCTTCTGGAAGCTCTACCCACACTCGTTTGACCACATGGATACCTTCATTGGACACCACGTGTCCCAAGAATGCTACTGAATTGAGCCAAAATTTACACTTGGAGAACTTTGCAAAGAGCTTCTCCTCCCTGGATCCTTATAATACCATCCTTAAATGCTGAGTATGCTACCCCTGGCTACGTGAGTATGCCAGGATGCCATCAATAAATACAATAATAAAGGAGTGCTAATACGGTTGGAGTACACCGTTAATCAAATACATGAACGTCGTTGGGGCATTGGTCAGCCCAAAGACATCACCAGACGCTCAGAATAGAACAGAAAGATCCGCTTCACTCCACATCTAAACAACATGAGAGGTCTTCCAATACACTCACAACTCGAGGCAATACGCCAGCTCCAGATAGAAGTCAAACACTCACTAGTTCTTGCTACGTATCTTGCCAACACCTTTTTGTCACAATCAAGAAATATGAACACATCTCACCCTCAAGTCACACTCACCACATAGTCTTCTAGTCACAAAGTCCCATCAATAAGGACCCCATTGGATATATAAGTCCCCAAATGCACGTGCTCGCACAAACATAATCTCAACACTCAGGCCACAGACAAATCTGGACTCAAGTCCTCCAGACTGGCCCATTATCAATATGCAAAAATCATATCTCACCCATGGGAATCACAAGTCGTCGATGCACAGCTGATATCGAGCGCCCACGTGCGCATTCGAATACATGAAAGGAATTCAAAGAGTTACGCTTTTGGCTGAATAAATGGATTCGCACGACAAAAATTCAAGAATGTGAGATTTTTCCTAAGAGTTATGCAACCTCTCGAAGATAAGTACAGACGTCTCCATACCGATCCGCAAGACTCTACTAAACCTGCTCATGATCGTTGAGCCCTATGTAACCTAGTGCTTTGATACCAACTTGTCACGACCCCAAATATAAATTGGTCATGATGGCGTCTATCGTGATACTAGGATAGCCAATTCACTAATAATAACATAATGATTTTCATTTAATTCATAAAATATCAAAATAATTCATAATAATTCTTTTTAAAAACATAGTACAACAATAATACCACAAAATCAAATCTAACCACAACCCAACACCCGGCGACAACTTTCATGAGCATCTAAGAAGTGATACAGTCTAATACAAATCCTCTACTACAACAAGTCTAGGAAGTAAAGTAAAATGTCAGAGTAGGAAGGAGAAGCTCGGCAATCTCCGAACAATGCTCCAAATGGGGTAGCTCAACTATCGCCCTGCCCCAGTACCTGAATATGCACACAAGGTGCAGGAAGTAACGTGAGTACGCCAACTCAGTAAGTAACCAAAGTAACTAAAAACTTGAGTGCAGTGACGAGCATTTAAACTTTATAATTTCATAAAAATACGTACCAGTAAAGGTAATTAGATTAAGTCAAGAGTCCACATTTACCAAAGAATTCACCAAACTCCACTTTTTCTGTTTAAACTTGTATAAAACATTAGTCAACATTTATCAAAGAGGCTCAGTGTAAGGAAAAGTAAAAATAGTAGTTTCATAAAAATATCAGCACTCGGGCATAGTGTCACTCACAATTAAAGCCTCTCGGTCAAGCCTCTCAGTCACTCGTGACTCTACTCTCGTAAATCAATGCTCACACTCAGCACTCTCACTCATCAGGTACCATATAACAACTGTTGCGGCATGCAGCTCGATCCATATAATAACTTATTGCGGTGTGCAGCCCGATCCATAATAGTAATCCGTTGCGGCGTGCAGCCCGATCCATAATAGTCGACTGTGCTCTCTGGGGGTGTACAGACTCCTGGACGGGCTCCTACAACCCAAGCGCTATATTCCTGCGGCGTGCAGTCCGATCCAGTATATATACATATACTGCAGTGTGCAGCCCGATCCAATATATAGACATATGATGCGGCGTGCAGCCCGATCCATATAATATCTGCCGCGGCGTGCAGCCCAACCCATAACTATCCTCACAAACTCGTCACTCGACCTCACTCAGTCATCCTCACAATCCACTCGGGCAATTCATCTCAACATCACGGGACTCAGCCCAAAATACCTCACCATACTCTAAAACAGTGCGATAACAGTGAAAATAGCAATAAGTAGTAAGCATGATTGAATTCACAAATTATTTATCAAAATAGTGAGAGGAGAATGTAAAACAACCCCTAGGGTCTAAGAAGGCAGGCACAAGACCCCAAACATGGCATACAACCCACAATATAGTAAAAATCTCTAAAATAGAGGATATTATATGATTTCAAATCAAACATGCGACTTAATAGTCGCTACGGGATGGACCACGTCACAATCCCTATCGGTGCACGCCCACACGCTCATCACCTACCATGTGCTTCACCTCATTTACCAAAACAATGTGATATACCGGGGTTTCATACCCTCAGGTCTAGAGTTACAATCGTTACTTACCTTAAACGGGTT
Organism: Nicotiana undulata; assembly: GCA_005239495.1. Classification (NCBI taxonomy): domain Eukaryota; kingdom Viridiplantae; phylum Streptophyta; class Magnoliopsida; order Solanales; family Solanaceae; genus Nicotiana; species Nicotiana undulata. The sequence continues at coordinate 26,739 of MDKH01149112.1, read as the reverse complement.
TGAACACTACTCCGCGATGCTCTTGCCCCTCGAATCGGCTCCCAAATGCTCCGAGTCTATCAAAATCAGATTAATAACATCAAAATGTGCTAGGAAGACGAAACCCATTCGAAATTATCACAATTGGGCACAAATCCCAAAATTGGCCAAACTCGGCCCCCGAGCCCACGTCTCGAAATTCGATACAAATCACAAAACTAGAATCCTTATCCTCACGAGTTTACCCATCAAATTTACCAAAATCCGACCTCAATTGCCCACTCAAATCATCAAAAGAAAGTCTCAAACTTCCCTCCCATTTTTCCCCAATTTCAACTCTAATTTCTCAAATTAAATGATAAAAATCAAGGCTAAATCATGGAATTAACCCAATTGTGATTTAAGAACACTTACCTCAAGAAATCTACTAAAAATCTCTTCAATTGCCACATTCTCCTGAGCACTCCAATGGGTTTTTGCAAAAATAGACTAAACCCTCGATTTGAACTTTAAAAGAATCTGCCAAGGTCAATTTGCCACGCAATTGCGAAGAACAACAAAAGTCAGCTCCTCAAATAACCCTGCGCGATCATGGAAGAGCCCACGCGATCATAGAGATTTTCCTTCACCACTCATGCGATCGCATCTCTCCCTGCGCGACCGCACTGAACAACCTTCCACTCCTCACCATCTCAACAACAACCCTACGCGAACGCGGCGCTGGCCACGCGTTCACGAAGCATAACTTACCACACGACCGCGATCGCGACCCTTATATTGCGATCGCATAGAACAAATCTCGACCCCACCCATGCAAAGCCTACGCGATCGCGAACTCATCCCTGAGATCGCGTAGAAGGAAAACCATAACGACACCAGCAGAATTTTCTGCAACTTCCAACCGACCCCGACACCTCATAAGCATACCAAAAAAGCATGACAAGGCAGAAACAGGAATAACGGGGCTAAACTCTCGGAACGACCGACCGGGTCGTTACACTGCGACACCTTGGAGCGCAGTTGCGGCTCTACTTCTGCGTGAGCCTGGTCTCTTCTGCGATCCTTGAGGCCTGGGAGCTAGCCCGCTTCTGTGGATGATGGCACGCAAGTGCGATGGCCGCTTCTGCGGTCCTGTGTACGCATCTGCGAGGAATCTCGCTCCTACGGTTTCCTCTTTCGCTTCTTCGGTGTGGTAAATCCACAAATGCGGTCCCTGGTCTGATAAGTCAAGTTCGCAAATGCGAACGTCTGGCCGCAAATGCGAAAGCGCAGGTGCGCTTCTTCATCAGCAGATGCGGAGGCCCTGGGCATATTATTATAAATGAGGGTTCGCCATTTTTCTTCATATTTTGAGTTTTGGACTCCGGATTTAGGAGCTATTTTTGGGGGTTTTCAAGCTAATCGAGTGGGTAAGTGTTATTCACCGAGAATTAAATATATTCCATGATTTTATCTTTGTTTTTGTCATTTAAATTGTGTTTTGAGTTGAGGAAAATGTTGGTTTTTGAAGAAAATTTCTAAAATGAAAAATCATGATTTGATGGACGAAATGGTATCGGAATTTTGTAAATTTTGTATGATTAAACTCATATTGGAATGGGTGTTCGGATTTTGTAAAATTTGTCGGTTTCCGAGGTGCGGGCACATGTCGACTCATAAAATTTCTTAACTAAAAACGATGCCCGGATAGGTCCCCATGTTGGTATAACTATAGGAATTCTTAAATTGGACCATCTTAGAGTGAAAAGTACCCCAGGACTTAGAGGATTTGATTTCTCAGATCGTGGGGATCTGCGGTCCACTATGCGATCGCAGATCAGTTATGCGGACCGCATAGTGGTCGCATACATGAACAGTCTGCTGTCCATTTTGAGGACAGCTATGCGGCCCAAAATGCAACCGCATTTTCATGAATGCGGGCCGCACAAGTGGTCGCATTCTTGCTCTTATGTTTTGCGAAGGTAGTTATGCGGCGCACTATGCGATCACATAACAGGTATGCGGACCGCATAGTTGCCGCATACCTGGGCAGTCTGCTTCTCTTTTTGGACCAGCTGAGGGACAATTATGCGGCAGGTTTGCAGACCGCATAACCGGAATGCGATCGCATTCCGGACCGCAAACCTGCATCAGGGCTTCCCGTTTTCTAATTTTAAAACCCGACCCCAATCCTAATAAAACACCCATCACCTTCATTTTTAACTTTAGTTTGGTAAATTAGAGAGAAGCAAGAGTGAGTTCTTGAGACAGAAAGTCCCAACCTTCACCAATTTGATTCTCCATCATCACTCAGGCCTGGAACTAATCGAGTAAAACGCCATTCTCTTCACCCCAAGAGGTTACGCTTTTACTCCATGAACCTTAATTTTCATATTCTTGTTAAAATGAAACACACATAGGTTAGTTCTTGAAGATGGGAGTTGAGAGTCTTGCATGCATGTAATTAATTTACCATGATCTAGTAAAGGGAAGTAGGTTGGAGTAATCTTCCAACTAAAAAGGGGTTATGAAATCTAAAGGTACACATAGCGTTTGATAAAATGCCCAAATGAGTTTAAGACATATTCATGATTCCTAATTCTAAGTTAAAATGTGTCACATTGTGAATTAGATTGAAGGTGCTAGGAGGTCCGGTGATTTGAGATAGAAATTAAGGAAAATTCCCAATTAGAGGTATGTATGGCTAACTCTAATTTTCATATGATAAACCCGTTGTGTTCACTTTCTGGGTACGATTCTCTTGTTGATTATATATGGGATTCACTTGTTCTATATTCCAACTTGAGAAATTCTTGCTTCTATGCTATTCCATGTACTACCATGTTGTTATGCTATTTGAGTGTATAAATTGTGATCATCATGTTCCCTCCTTTACTATGTGTGTGACCCTCCTATGTGATGGGTGTGGTAAATGGGAAAGGTTGGATCGATATGAAATATGAATCAAGAGATTGTAATGATGAAATTACGAATCAAGAGGTTGAATTAATATGAAACATGAATTAATGGATTGGGTTGTTATGGAATATGAATTAAAGGATTGGACTGACATGAAATACGAATCAAGAGATTCTAATGATATGAAAGATGATACAAAGAACGAAATGATGTGTGATGGGAATCAAAAGATGGAAAATGATAAAAGAGACCTAAAATATCTATTAATCGACAGGAGAATGTCCTAGGGTGAGATGGCCTATCCGATCGGGCCGGGATCAGACTCCATTCCATACACATGGAGACATGATATTGTGATATCATGATGATTTTAGCCTCACTATTTCAGTTGAGATGGCCTAGCCGATCGGGCAGAGATCGGACTCCGTGTGAACATGCCACGGTGGTGATATGAGATGTGATGATTATACGGGCCTCACCTAGGATGGCTTAGCCGATCGGGCAGAGATCAGAATCCGTGTGACAACGACACGGTGGATCTGTAATAGTAATAACAAGATGAACTTAAAAGAACATTAACCAAGAGATGGAAAACGGGATGAGGGATGTGGTAATTCTTGTTTGTGTTTTCCCTTGCTTCAGTGTATTGTTGTATGATGTGTCTGTTTGTGTTCTTGACTGTTGATGTTTATTCTATCTAGTGTAGGTTTGTTCATACATACTAGTACTATTAAATCATACTAACGTCCCTTTTTTCGGGGCGCTACATCTTTTATATGGATATAGGTGGTTCTGTAGCAGGTAGCGCCGATCACCGATAGTGATGCTTTCTCCTCCTTCCTTCCAGCAGTTCTGGTGAGCCCCACTTCCTCTCGGGGCCGTGTGTAGTTCATGTTGACTTTCTTTTGTATATGTTGTTCCTTTTGAGGTATAGCCGCGGCCTTGTTGCCGGCAAGTCCATGTACACTTCTCCGTTTTCTTAGAGGCTCCGTAGACATTATGTGGGTTGTAAATATATTTTGGGTAGTTGTTGTACTTACTCGAAATCGTGGTCCTGTATCGGGAATGTTGTATTTAGTATGTATGTTTTGGGAAGATCTAATGTTAAAACATTTTAAAAAAAGGAAAAATGGACTGTATATGGTGAATACACGTTTTGATTGTCTCTTGCTATTTTGTATAAGTAATGTATGTTATAACCACGGGGAAACGCGTCGGGTAGGAAAGGAGAATCAGGTTCGCTTGACCGGGTTCATTCGCCGGTCCCGACCCTCGATTTTGGGGCATGACAAACTTGGTATCAGAGCCTAAGGTTTTAAAAGTGTCCTAGGATGTCTCGGAGCCGTGTCTAGTAGAGCCCTTCTTATAGGTGTTTTCGACCACATCTATAATTAGGGGGCTGCACAAACATTTAGGAATACTACTCTTCATTGTTATTCTGTATCGTGCGATGGAGTGAAAGGTGAGGTTGTTTCTCTCTAACTTGTGCATTGTTTCAACTTTCAGTAAATGGCACCAGGAAGAAAGCTCGGCTCGGCCTAGAGGCCGATGCCACCCCAAATGTGGCCATAAATTCTCAATCTGTTGGTGCAGGTGAGGATAATCCCCCGACCATGAATCAGCCTGACTCCTTTATTCCTGGCCTGACTATTCCAATTCCTGCTCCAGCGGAGGGTGCTACGATCCCTCCCGCTGATATTCCTGATCCTCCTCCTCCAGCCCCAGCTTCCGGTCCCGGTATTTCTGATGGGGACATCAAGGGAGCTATTCAGATGTTGACACAGTTGGTGGCCTCTCAGGCCTAGAGATCAAATACTGCCCCCTCATCCTCTAGTGGACAAGGGGATTCTTTAGGTTCCAGGGTCAACCGGTTCTTCAGTTAGCCCCTCCAGAGTTCACATGTACTAACCCAGAGGCTGATCCTTAGGATTTTATCGACGAGATGTATAAGACCCTCTGAGTCATGTGTGCTACAGGGACAAAGGGGGTAGAGTTGGCCTCCTATCGTTTGGAGGGAGCGGCATATTCTTGGTTCGAGATGTGGGCGGATTCCCGTGAGGAGGGGAGCCCTCCGGCGAGATGGGGTGAGTTTGCAGATGCTTTCATGGATCATTTCCTGCCTGCCGAGATTAGGACAGCCCATGCTACAGAGTTCGAGGTCCTCAAACAGGGTAATAGGAGTGTGTGGGAGTACCATATGGAGTTTGTGTGCCGGTCCAAGTATGCTATCCACATGGTGCCGACTTTGGAGGCCAGAGTTCGTCGGTTTGTACAGGGCCTTGGTCCCTTGGTTGTTAATGAAGGTGCTACAGCTGCTTTGCATTTAGATTTGAATTATGGGAAGATTGTGGGATTCGCCTAGGCTACAGAGGCTCGGAAATTGAAGTTAAGGATGGAGCAAGAAGGTAGTAGTAGGGCCTGGTCAAGGGGCAACCCTGGAGTTTTATTTGGAGGTGGGAGACCAGTACTTGGGAGAGGGTCATCAGGGCCATCCCATTCATATGCCTAGTCTTCAACTAGTGCCCCGCCACTAGGTCGTCATCATCATCATCAGTAGGGAGGTCATTTTGGGGCCAGGTAGCAGGGGGTTCCATCAACCGGGTCATTCAGGCGGGAGATTCCAGCAGCAGCAGAGGGCCCTATGCCCCAAGTGTGAGAGGTTTCATTCTAGGCCATGTTATTTGGACCGGCCAGTATGTTATGGGTGTGGGGTGAGGGGTCACATTCAGAGAGACTGCCCTTCGTCCAGCCAAGGGACAGGTTGGGGTGTCACCCGGCCATCCAGTTCTTCAGCTGCTACATCCTCAGCACGCCCTCCAGCCCGAGGCCATCTAGCACCAGCAAGGCGAGGTGCAGCTAGGGGTGGTGCACGGGGTCGGGGAGTACCCAGTCGGTTCTATGCCCTGAGTGGTCGTTAGAGTGCGGAGGCTTCTCCAGATGTTGTTATAGGTATCCTGACTGTTCAATCTCATGATGTGTATGCTCTAATTGATCCCGGGTCTTCCATATCATATGTTAATCTTTTTATTGCTTCGAGTTTTGGAGTAGAACCCGAACATCTTCATGAGTCGTTCTCAGTGTCGACTCCGATTGGTGAATCTATTACGATCACGCGAGTTTATAGGAATTGTGTTGTCATGGTGCATGGTCGGGATACCACGGCTGATCTTATTGAGCTAGGAATGGTAGATTTTGATGTAATTATGGGGATGGATTGGCTCTATTCGTGCTTTGCTAAACTCGACTGCCGAACCAGAATTATGAGGCTTGAGTTTCCTAAAGAACCAATTATTGAGTGGGAGGGGAATAATATTGTGCCAAGAGGTAGGTTCATTTCCTACCTTAAGGCCTCTAAGATGATCAGGAAAGGGTGCATCTACCATGTAGTCTGGTTTGCGGACACCACTTCAGAGGTGCCTGCTCCCGAGTCCGTGCCAGCTGTGAATGAATTTCTTGATGTTTTTCTGGATGAGCATCCTGGGATTCCACCAGATAGAGAGATCGATTTCGGGATTGATGTATTGCCAGATACACAGCCAATATATATTCCACCCTACAGGATGGTGCCAGCAGAATTGTGGGAGTTAAAGGAGCAATTGAAAGATCTTCTAGAAAAGGGTTTCATTCGTCCAAGTGTGTCGCCTTGGGGCGCACCGGTCCTTTTTGTCAGAAAGAAAGATGGGTCTCTACGAATGTGTATTGATTATCGGGAGCTCAACAAGGTCACCATCAAAAACAAATACCTGTTGCGTCGGATAGATGATTTGTTCGACCAATTGCAAGGTGCTAGGTTCTTCTCAAAGATTGATTTACGGTCTGGGTATCACCAACTAAAGATCAAGGAGCAGGATATTCCTAAGACTGCCTTTAGGACTCGTTATGGTCACTTTGAATTCTTGGTAATATCTTTTGGGCTAAACAACGCCCCAGAAACTTTCATGGACCTTATGAATCGGGTCTTCAAGTCGTTTCTCGACTCTTTTGTGATAGTTTTCATCGACGATATCCTTGTCTATTCGCGAAGTCAGGAAGATCATGCTAATCACCTTAGGGTCGTTCTGCAGACTCTTCATCAACACCAGTTGTATGCAAAGTTCTTAAAATGTGAGTTTTGGCTAGAATCAGTTACCAATTTGGGTCATGTTGTCTCCGGGGAAGGGAGTCGGGTTGATCCCCAAAAGATCACAACGATGAAGGATTGGCCTAGACCAACGACCCCGACAGATATTTGCAGTTTCTTGGGTATAACTGGATATTATCGAAGGTTTGTGGAAGGATTCTCTACTCTCGCCTCCCCATTGACTAAGTTGACGCAAAAAACGGTTAAGTTCCAGTGGTCCGATGCTTGTGAAAGGAGTTTCCAGGAATTGAAATCAAGATTGACTTCGGCGCCGGTGTTGACCTTGCCAGAAGGTACATAGGGGTTTGTGGTGTACTATGATGCTTTAAGGGTTTTTTTGGGGTGTGTGTTGATGCAATGTGGTAAGGTTATAGCGTATGCTTCAAGGCAACTCAAAAATCACGAAAAGAATTAGCTGACGCATGATTTGGAGCTCGCAACGATTGTTTTTGCATTGAAAATCTGGTGGCATTATCTTTATGGGGTCTATCACGTGTTCACAGACCACAAGAATCTTCAGTTTTTATTCAAACAGAAGGAATTGAACTTGAGGCAGAGGATGTGGTTGGAATTGCTCAAGGATTATGATATGAATATCTTGTACCATCCAGGGAAGGCGAGTGTGGTGGAAGACGCTCTTAGTTGGAAATCCATGGGTAGTTTGTCTCATTTAGAAGCAGGTCAGAGGCCTTTGGCTCGGGAGGTTTACCAACTGGCCAGTCTGGGGGTTTGTCTTTCGGCCTCAGACGAAGGGAGTGTTGTGGTGCATAATAGAGCAGAATCTTCTCTTGTGGTGGAAGTCAAGCAAAATCAATTCAACGATCCAACATTGGCACAGTCAAGGGAGGCAATTCTAAATCACAAGACCACAGCTTTGTCACTCGACAATAGTGACGGTGTATTGCGGTGTCAAGGAAGACTATGTGTTCCGGATGTGGATGACCTTCGGCAGAGGATAATGGCAGAGGCTCACAATTCTAGATATTCCGTACACCCAGATTCTACGAAAATGTATCACGATCTCAAGGAGATTTATTGGTGGAATGGTATGAAGAGAGGTGTGGCGGACTTTGTGGCTAGGTGTCCGAACTGTCAGCAAGTGAAGCCCGAGCATCAGAAGCCTGGTGGGTTGGCACAGCTTATGGAAATACCAATGTGGAAATGGGAGATGATCAATATGGATTTTGTGGTAGGGTTACCCCGCACTCCGCGTAAGTTTGACTCAATTTGGGTAATAGTTGATCGGCTCACGAAGTCAGCGCATTTCTTACCGGTCAAGTCCACCGACACTGCAGAACAATATGCTCAGTTATACATCAAGGAAATAGTCAGGCTCCATGGCACTCCAGTTTCTATTATCTCGGATCGAGGGGCTCAATTCACAACTAACTTTTGGAAGAAATTTCAGCAAGGTTTGGGTACGCAGGTTAATCTTATCACAGCCTTCCACCCACAGACTGACGGGCAAGTAGAGCGGACTATTTAGACGCTTGAGGACATGTTACGAGATTGTGTGCTTGATTTTAAGGGTAGCTAGGATGATCATTTGCCACTTATAGAATTTGCTTACAATAACAGTTTCCATGCTAGTATTCAGATGGCCTCATTTGAGGCATTGTACGGGAGAAGGTGTAGTTCTCCAATTGGATGGTTCTAGGGTGGAGAGGCGGAACTGTTAGGACCGGATCTTGTGCATCAAGCTATGGAGAAGGTTAGAATCATAAAGGGGAGGTTGAGAACTGCTCAGAGCCGTCAGAAATCCTATTCGGACGTTCGTCGCAGGGATTTGGAGTTTCAAGTAGATGATTGGGTATTCTTGAAGATATCTCCCATGAAGGGGGTCATGCGATTTGGAAAGAAGGGGAAATTAAGCCCAAGATATGTCGGGCCGTATAAGATCGCTCAGAGAATAGGACAGATGGCATATAGGTTGGAGTTGCCCCATGAAATGTCCTTAGTGCACCCAATGTTTCATGTTTACATGTTAAAGAAGGTGATTGGAGATCCATCTATCATCGTGCCGGTTGAGACCGTTGAAGTTGATGAAGAATTCATATGAAGAAGTTCCAGTTGCTACCCTTGATAAGCAGATTCGTAAGTTGAGGAACAAGGAGATTGCTTTGTTTAAAGTGTTATGGCGAAATCAACAAGTCGAGGAAGCCACATCGGAAACGGAAAAGGAAATGAAAGAGAAATAACCTCATTTGTTTGAATAAGTCAGGTAGTTGTTTATGAAAGTTGTCACCCCTAAGTAATTGCATTTTGTGCCATATGTTGTGCAAGTCCACCCCACTCCTCTAACCCCCCTTCTCTTATGACTTCTCAACCTTGTGCCATATTTGTATGTATTGTGTTAGTTGAATTATGTGCAATCCGATTGTGTTAACTGGATTATGTGCAATCTGATTGTGTTAACTGAACTATGTGCAACTTGTGAAGTAACTGAAAGTATGTGGAACTTGTTGAAATGTGTTTCGGGGGCCCTCTGACAGGTAGATAGGCCTATTTACAAAAGAAACTCAGGCGAATTTTTTAGAAAATACCGGAGTTAATGAAAATTGGGGGTTGGCATTTTGTCTTTTCATACCCAAGTGATTCCCCGATCCTCATTCGAGGATGAATGATTTTAAGACCTGTAAAATTTCTTAACTAAAAACGATGCCCGGATAGGTCTCCATGTTGATATAACTGTAGGAATTATTAAATCGGACCATTTTGGAGTGAAAAGTACCCCAGGACTTAGAGGATTTGATTTCTCAGATTCGTGCTGATCTGCGGTCCACTATGCGATCGTTGATCAGGTATGTGGACCGCATAGTAGTCGCATACTTAAACAGTCTGCTGTCCATTTTGAGGACAGCTATGCGGCCAAAAATGCGATCGCATTTTCATGAATGCGGGTCGCACAAGTGGTCACAATCTTACACTTAAGTTTTGCAAAGGGAGTTACGCGGCGCACTATGCGATCGCATAACAGGTATGCGGACCGCATAGTTGCTGCATACCTGGGCAGTCTTCTTCTATTTTTGGCCCAGCTGAGGACCAATTATGCGGCAGGTTTGTGGACCCGATAACCGAAAGGCGATCGGATTCCGGACTGCAAACCTGCATCAGAGCTTCCCATTTTCTAAAAACCCGACCCCCAGCCTAATAAAACACCCATCCCCTTCATTTTTAACTTTAGTCTAGTAAATTAGAGAGAAGCAAGAGTGCGTTCTTGAGAGAGAAAGTCCCCACCTTCACCAATTTGATTCTCCATCATCACTCAGGTCTGGAACTAATCGAGTAAAACGCCATGCTCTTCACCCCAAGAGGTAAGCTTTTACACCATGAACCTTAATTTTCATATTCTTGTTAAAATGAAACACACATAGGTTAGTTCTTTATTATGGGATCTGAGAGTCTTGCATGCATGTAATTGATTTACCATGATCTAGTAAATGGAAGTAGGTTGGAGTAATCTTCCAACTAAAAATGGGTTATGAAATCTAAAGGAACACATAGCGTTTGATAAAATGCCCAAATGAGTTCAAGACATGTTCATGATTCCTAATTCTAAGTTTAAATGTGTCACATTGTGAATTACGTTGAAGGTGCTAGGAGGTCCGGTGATTTGAGATAGAAATTAAGGAAAAATCCCAATTAAAGGTATGTATGGATAACTCTAATTTTCATAGGATAAACCCATTGTGTTCACTTTCCGAGTATGATTCTCTTGTTGATTATCTATGGGATTCACTTGTTCTATATGCCTACTTGAGAAATTCTTGCTTCTATGTTATTCCATGTACTACCATGTTGTTATGCTATTTGAGTGTATAAATTGTGATCATCATGTTCCCTCCTTTACTATGTGTGCGACCTCCTATATGATGGGTGTGGTAAATGTGAAAGGTTGGATTGATATGAAATATGAATCAAGAGATTGTAATGATTTGAAATTACCAATCAAGAGGTTAAATTGATATGAAACATGAATTAATGGATTGGGTTGTTATGGAATATGAATTAAAGGATTGGATTGACATGAAATACGAATCAAGAGATTCTAATGATATGAAAGATGATACAAAGAACGAAATGATGTGTGATGGGAATCAAAAGATGGAAAATGATAAAAGAGACCTAAAATATCTATGAATCGACAGGAGAATGTCCTAGGGTGAGATGGCCTATCCGATCGGGCCGGGATCGGACTCCATGTCGTACACATGGAGACATGATATTGTGATATGATGATGATTTTAGCCTCACTGTTTCAGTTGAGATGGCCTAGCCGATGAAGTAGAGATCGGACTCCGTGTGAACATGCCACAGTGGTGATATGAGATGTGATGATTATACGGGCCTCACCTAGGATGGCTTAGCCGATCAGGAAGAGATCGGACTTTGTGTGACAACGACACGGTGGATCAATAATAATAATAACAAGATGAACTTAAAAGAACATTAACCAAAAGATGGCAAACGGGATGAGAGATGTGGTAATTCTTGTTTGTGTTTTCCCCTGCTTCAGTGTATTGTTGTATGATGTCTCTATTTGTGTTCTTGATTGTTGATGTTTATCCTATCTAGAGTAGGTTTGTTCATACATACTAGTACTATTCAATGGTACTAACATCCATTTTGACGGGGGTGCTACATCTTTTATATGGATGTAGGTGGTTCTGTAACAGGTAGCGTCGATCGCCGATAGTGGTGCTTTCTCCTCCTTCCTTCCAGCAGTTATGGTGAGTCCCACTTCCTCTATGAGCCGTGTGTAGTTCATGTTGACTTTCTTTTCTATATGTTGTTCCTTTTGAGGTATGTCGGGGCCTTGTTGCCGGCAAGTCCATGTACACTTCTCCGTACTCTTAGAGGCTCCGTAGACATTATGTGGGTTGTAAATATATTTTGGGTAGTTGTTTTACTTACTCGAAATTGTGGTCCCGTATCGGGAATCTTGTATTTAGTATGTCTGTTTTGGGAAGATCTAATGTTAAAATGTTAAAAAAAAGGAAAAATGGATTGTATGTGGTGAATACACGTTTTGATTGTCTCTTGCTATTTTATATAAATAATGTATGCTATAACCACGGGGAAACACGTCGGGTAGGAAAGGCAAATCAGGTTCGCTTGACCGGGTTCATTCGGTTAGGCGCCGGTCCCGTCCCTCGATTTTGGGGCGTGACAACCCAGGGGCGAGCTTTGGGTCGATTTTTGGATTTTGTTAAAGATTTAGACTTTATGATCTTGAATAGTTTCTTATGTGTTTTATTTATGTTTTGAAGTCATTTTGATAAGATTGAGCCGTCCGGAGGTCTTTTCACCCGAGAAGTTCAATTTTAGAGTATCAATTTGTCGTCCTTGAGGTAAGTATCTTGCCTAACCTTGTGTGGGGGAACTACCCCTTAGGATTTGAGTCTTCTATGTTGATTGTAGTCCGTGTACGCGAGGTGAAGAGTGTGTGCTCGAACTTAATTGTGAAAATTTGGCCTTTTAGGAATCTTAGGTCCTTATATTCACTGAGTATGAATTTGTTCTTTACATGATTGAGTTCCTAATTTCTAGTTTCATCTTTACTGGCTTAAATTAGAATTTCTTGCTTTTTGATTCTCTCTTATTGCCTATTTGACTCCTAATTGATTAAAATGAAGATTTCATCCTTTTTTTTTCTGTCATGCTATATCTTCATAACTGCTCATCTCTATTTGTAATTTTCATCACCACCCTATAGTTGTTTAGTCTTAATTAAAGTTATGGTTACCTTCCTGCTGCTTACCCGTAAGTGAAATTGTTGAATTTCCTCAATATTTGCTCAACCGTAAAGATAGTTTAGATATCTTTTATCTTAGTTGACTTGCCCTTATTTGGAATTACAAAATTCGTGTTAACTTCTTGTTGTCGAACCGTGCAATTGGGTACGATAATTACATGCCATTTTCTTCCTTGTTGAGTTGTCCTTACTCTGCCTATTATTCTTTATTGTACTTACTCTTGTGAACTAGCCTTGCCTTTTTTTGTGATCGAAGGTTCTTGAGTTGAGGTATTTACCGTATCTTGTATTATTGTCATTTTTGTTGTTATACTAGTTGTGGTGATGCAAAAGGTTTCTGCCGTGCGGTTATGGTTATTGTGATGCACGAGGTTTCCGTCGTGTGATTGTTGATATGGGGATTTGCATGAGGTTTCTGTCATCCCGTGTTTTCTATTGATAATGCACATGCGGTATGACAAGGCGGGATATATATATGTGGGTTGCGCATGTGGCGAGACAAGGTGGGAACATTGTTGTGAGCGTGTGGAGAGACAAGGTGGGCATTCACTTTACTATTGCACACGTGGCGAGACAAGGTGGGTTGTGTCAGGGATTATTTGTGATACTTGGGTTGGCTTGGGGCATTCTTTGTTGTGAATATTGTGTAATGGTACACTTACTGTGAGAGTTTATTCGCGTGGAAATTGTGAGAAAACATTGTACGTGTTGCCCCATTCCTTTCCTTATGCTTATTAGTCGGTTGAATTATGTTAGGACACCTGCACATACATACACGTAGCTAAGCACTCTTATCAGATTAAGGGGTTTCCTTGTTATTGTTGAGTATAGATACCCTCGTTGAACCTGTCTTATATGTGGGAATGATTCCAATTGGTACGAGGGTCGTCCATGCAGTTATTAGCTGAAATGAGGGAACAAGATGCCGATGTTAGATTTCAGATAGTAGGACCCGTGAGTTGTGATCTGTCCGAGGTTGGGTACCTCGTGGAGATGACTAAGAACTTGATGTAAAAGTAGTTGAAATTGTTGAGTCATTACTTTCCCTTGTTGTTTATTTACATTCCGGATTTAGTTGTGTTCCATTTACTCTTTCGTGTTATTTTTACGGTTTGGCCGTTGTTACTTGTTATCCCTTTCCTTATTGAATTTACTGTATTGTTAGCCATATTGTGAATCTCTTATGTAAATGTCATAATCCGTTGTCCTATATTTATACTTGTTCATCTCTTAGACCAGTGGGTGTCTTAACTAGTCCTCGTCACTACTTCACTGAGGTTAGTCCTGATCCTTACTAGGCACCGCTGTGGTGTGCTCATACTACACTTCTGCACATTTTGTGCAAATTCCAGGTTTTGCGTAGCCGGTCGATCGATAGCTAGCAGCGCAGTTGCTATTGTGGAGACTCAAGGTAAAACTACTACAACATTCGCGGGTTTTGGAGTCACCATATTATTTTTATCCATACACTGTTGTACTTATTTCTGAACACTGGTGTTTAGGAGTTATAGTGTAAACTTCTGTAAAGCTTATGACTTGTGCTACCGGGTTTTGGGAATATGTTTATCTTATAAATGATCCATTTAAAAAAATATTAGATGTTATTTATTATTCTTGTTATTCTTCAAATGTTAGGCTTACCTAGTCCTTAAGACTAGGTGCTTTCACAATACCTAACAGAGGAAAAATTGGGTCGTGGCAGTTGTGAATGTAACGACTGGTCGTTTTGAGTATTTAGACATCGCTCGTTAGTTTGGAGACACGAGTATCTCCGTATGATGTATTAGGACTTGTGTGCAAAATTTGAGTTCATTCCGAATTGATTTGATATGTTTCGATGCGAGTTTTGGAAGCCAAAAGTTCGAAAGTTCCTTAAGTTTGATTTGAGGTGCGTTTCGTCATTTCGATGTTGTTGTGGGTGATTTGAGGCCTCAAATAAGTCTGTGATATGTTATGGAACTTGTTGGCATGTTCGTACGGGGTCCGAATGGGCTCGGGTGAGTTTCAGATCTGTTTAGGTTGTGTTGCGCTCGTTTTTATTATGTTTCGGCGTTGTTTCTTCAAGCTTAAATGGTATCATATTGAACAAATGAGCTTCAATTTCTGTTTTGATTGAAACATTAGATCCGTATCGTAATTACAGACCCGTAGCAAAAAATATTATCGAATTCGGACATCGTATGAGGATTTTATTATCATTTGACTAAGAATTGAGTTGACAGATTTCAGGGTAATTACGAAATTACCACTGACTTCGTATTTAAAAATTTGCACATTTTCAAATATTGAAACCAACATATCTCTTTCATTATAAGGTCAAATGGAGTGTCAAAAGCCTATATTGGCTGAAATTGTACAAGGAATCCATTGGAGGTATCAAAAGCAAGTTTCGGGATTGTTTGGCACGCAAAACGAGACAAAGTAGCTGGGCAAAAATACTTAATACCAAAAGTTTGTTTATTTAGTCATATTTTAAGTTGGGGAGCTCAGATTTTGATAATTTTTGGAGTCGATTTTCACCATATGAATTGGGGTAAATTTTCTTTACTCGATTTTGGTTATATTTCATGGATCCATCTTCGTTTTGGGCATTTGATTGATGATTTCAATGTGAAATTTGGGTGTTTTGTCTAAAATTTATAAAGTGAATTTTTGAGTTTTGAATATCGATTCGGAGTCGAATTTGAGTGAACTAGCATGAATGGACTCGTAATTGAATGGGTGGTCGAATTTTATGAAATTTATTGGGTTCTGAGGCATGGGCCCGGGTTTAACTTTTGGTCGATTTTGCAATTTTGATTAAAGATTCGACCTTTATCGATTCCTTTGGCATTATTTGATGTATTTGAGTTGATTTTGGCTAGTTTTGAGCTGTTCCGAGGTCGGTACGCGCGGGATGGCATTTTTGGAGCATTGTTTGGTTTGTTGGGTATTGGATTTGGCTTCTTCGAGGTAAGTAACTCTTCTAAACATAGTGTTGGTGGTATGAAACCCCTTAATACGTGTTATCTGATTAGTATTGAGGTGACGCACATGCTAGTTGACGGACGTATGGGTGTGCACCATGTGAATTGGGACACTATTCCTTCCATGGCACTGTATAGTGGCCCTCGTTTGTTGTTAATTGTGTTTTCACCATGCGGTAGAGTAATTGAGCTGTCAATCATGCTAAATATCATGTTTAGGCTTCATGTTGATGTTGTTAGGACCCGCAGTGGTCGTTTCTTATTGTCATCTGACTGATTTCATTGATATTGCGTACTCAATCATATTCATGCATTCATATCATATCTCTGTCTCTGTTGTTGTTATTGATACATCATATCATTGTTGTCGGGCTAGTTTTCATGACATTGTGAGTCTGTGAGCGAGACTGAAGAGAGTGATGACTGAGTAAGGCCGAGGGCCTGAGTGAGAGTGACATTTTGGGATCGGGCTGCATGCCGCAACATATTACATTATACCTTATGGGTCGGGTTCCACACCACAACGATATATTGATTGTGTTTTATGGGATTGGGATGTACGTCGCAGTAGCGCTCTGGCTGAAGGAGCCCCTACGGAGTCTATCCACCCCCAGTGAGGGCAGTCCACTGTATATATATGTGCGGATCAGGTTGCACGTTGCAGCGGTTATTATATAGCGCTGAGTGATTGAGTGTGTTGAGCATTGAGCATAGTGAGAGAGACTGTGAGATAGTGAGTTTGAGTACTCTGAGAGTGTAAGTACTTAATTTATCTCTGAGGTACATGGCATTATCATGTACACTTGACATACATGCATAGAGATGCATTTTTTTCTCGTGATATACGGTATCACGTCATTCATGACTTATTATACACATTGATATGTGGGCAAGAGAGGTATTTTATACTTGTTATCTAGAAAGAAAATGAAACATTTTTATTTATTGTGGAAAGGATATTTGGAAAATTTCAGTTTTGAAACTTACTCGTATTTTTGGCATTTTTGGTAAGAGATTTGGGTTTTTCACTAAGATACTTGAAAAGCATGACCATTTTTTGGAACTGTGAACGAGTTGAGCATTTTTACTTTTGAGATACATCTGTTATACTTGTATTAGTGTTTTTTTGAACTGTTGTGGGATTTTGGTATTGAACCCGACCTTGTGTTAGCTCGTCACTGCTTTCACCTATGGTTAGGTTTGTTACTTACTGGGTACATGAGGTCGGTTGTACTCATACTACACTTCTTCACCTTGCGTGCAGATGTTGGTTGTTGATGTTGCTGTGTTTGATGGGCGCTAGATTGAAGATATACTTGTGTCCCGGTTGTAGCTGCCCCTTGTTCGTGGTGGCTTTAGATCTATAAAACTCTGTTTATGTACTTTCCAAACAGACAATGTATTTATTTCATTTCAACTTTGTAAATTCTATTTTTCGAAGCTCATGATTTGTACTACCAGTCCTCGGGGTAATGTATAAGATTCAGATAATTTATTTGCTTGATTGTCTTGTTAAATATTATTAGAAGTGGTTAGTTATTAGTTGGATTACCTAGAGGGTTGGGTTAGGTACCATCACGACTAGTGAATTTATGCGTCGTGACAGATTGGTATCAGAGCTCTAGGTTCATAGGTTCTACAAGTCATGAGCAAGTGTTTAGTAGAGTCTTGCGAAACGGTATGATGACGTCCATACCTATCTTCGAGAGGCTACATGATATTTAGGATATACTTCCCATCTTTCTTTCCTTATCGTGCGATATTGATTCGTCTTGAAGCGTAACTCTTTGAATTCCATACAAGCATTCGTATGCACACATGAGCGCTCGACATCAGTTGTGCATCGACGGCTTATTATTCCATGGTTGAGGTGCGAGATATGATTTTGGCTTGCTAATGATGGGCCATTCTGGAGGACTTGAGGTCGGGTTTTGACTGTAGCTTGAGCAAGGAGATTTTGATTGTATGAGCACGTGCCTTTGGGGCTTATATGTCTGTTGGTGTCCCTATTAGTGGAACTTGTGATTGGATGACTATGTGTGAGTATGATGTGACTGCGAGATGTGTTTAGATTGTTCTAATGTGACAAGAAGAGTTTAATTGAGACGTATCAAGGACTATTGGGTGTTTTATTTTTGTCTTGATTTGGCGTATGGCCTCGAGTTATGGGTGTGTTGAAGGACCCCTCATGTTGTTTAGTTGCGGAGTGAAGTAGATTTTTCATGTCTTGTTGTGAGTTCGGAATCTTGAAGATTAAGTAATTGCGAAGTAGTTGTGACTATGGAAGGGTATAAAAAGATGTCAGTTGAGGCTAAGCATGAGGGTTATTTTCTGCGAGGTGTCCTGAGGTTGTGTGATCCCTATGTTGTTTTGTAGCGAGTTCTCTTTTACTAGTGAATTATATGTGTTGCAATTTGAGATTGGGTCGCCTATGAGAGTTGGCTTGACTGCTACAAGGATGAATGCGAGATTTGCAGATGATTTGAGATATTAGATGGTTAGTGTTATATGAGCTTATGAAGGATTTAGTTAAATCTCACTGCGGTATTACGACGGTAATAGAGTATGGGCATTCTGATTTATGGTGTGTTTTGATATATAGCTTTGATCCAAGTGGGGAATCTTCTATCGACGAGATAATTGCACGGTTATGTGTTGTATTGGTTTCGGTTTGAGGTATACTAGTGAATCAGTTATGATTACAGGGGTTGAGGGTGAGGATGACTCGAGTAAGGGAATTTCTGGATACAGGTTGTATTACACTCCGGGTATATGGGAGTCATGGAATGATTGAGTGGTTAGTCATGAAGGATGTAGTGTGCATGGAGTAGGTATTGCTCGGTTGCTTATGAGTGTGGGTTACTCCCGCGGTTGTTGGTGTGCTAGTGTGTCACATGTCGTTCGGCCCGTTTTGAGATTTGAGAAAGTTGGATGACTCTCGAGAATGGTTCTAATAGATTCAAGATTTAGATGTAACGATTTGGAATTTTAAAAATTTGATATGGCTAGAAACTGAAAGTTACATCGAACGGTGTCAAGGCTTGTGGCATTTTTATATCATTGTGGATTATGAATTTGTATCAAGAAGGTTAAGGAAACAACTTTAGGGTCAAATAAGGTCTCTTTAAAGTGGGAGTATCGGTTGCGGTGCTTGGGGTGCTTAAGAGGAAAGTCAACGGCTTATGGGCCTTAAGGCGTTGTGGTTTTATGCTAAGGTCTCTTCTGTGGTGAATTATTGTTAAGGATTGTGGTGTTCTAGCAAGGTGAAGTATCAATTTGGATGCAATTTGGAAAGGACTTGGAGAAATAGGACAGCTTGGTAGTAGGTTGGGTTAGCATAGTAATGGATATAATCGGTTCTTTGGGTAATTACGACGTGGCTAGTATCTACAGGTGCTTTGTGGCAATGCAATTGGATTTTGGCGACCTGCATGGCTGGGTTGAGTTAGAGAAATTTGATTTTGATATCTTGGTTATGTGAAAATGGGTTTCGAAGAGTTCTCAATGGTTTTTACCAAGGTTCGAGGGGTATATTTCCTACTGGCTTGAGGAGCATGTAGTGTATAATGAATTTCTCTTGGATGAAATCAAATGTAACGCCCGTGGCTGATTGTGTATGTAGTTTCCTGACTTGGAGTGGGATATGAAGTTCTTGTATTTTTCATACGATGGCTTGACCGATGCGGTGTGTTGTGTGGGATTGAGATTTTGCATGTGCTAGGTCACAGTTCAGTTTCGGAGGGAAGGTCATAAATTCGTAGGCAACATGGACAGTTCCAGATGACTAGGTATAATAATATTACTATTTGGTATGGCTTGATGAGAGTATACATTTTAGAAGGGGCAATGTGTTTAATTTATGGATACTTTACTAGTATTGCGGCACTCTCCTAGTTGATCGACTGCTAATATTCGAAGTCTGATATGTGGCAAGGAAGAATTTAAGAAGTATTCCTCGTGGCATGATCGTGTATGAGAGATGTGTTAGACATCATGGCGATGGATTTGGGATCAGATATGGTGATTCCTGTGTTCTATAGATTTGGAGACTGCGAGGTCTCAGGAGAGGATTGTTCCATGGTTGTGGACGGTGAAGTCATGGTCGAAGCTAACCAGATGATTGTATGTGTTATGATTCAATCATTGTGGACTTTCGGGGGCTTATTTATGTATTTGTGGGTATCCGGAGTTGATTTGGGGGTCCATTGGTAGTCCCAATTATGATGTGTAATCTACACCAAGTTGGATTGGTTGGCCCCATAATGTTATTGTTGAGGGATGTGTTATTCGGTTGTTTCTAAGCTTATTCGTGTTCTGAAATTTTCTGTGAGTTACTCTTTTATGCTATGAGTAGTTGTGATTCATTTGTTTTGGGAACTCATGGTGCGGTTCTGTTGTGGTCTTATAGCAGAATTCGAGCGAGATGAGTAATTGTGTATTGCATGATTGAGGGCGTATTGGTTATGTTTCTTCGGGTTTTTTGTGGCATCATGTCATTTGATTATCCATGGTTATGGTAATTCACTTAGGGTACTTGATGTCAAAATTTCACGTGGTTATCGATTTTGAGCAGGGTGGCTCGAGGTATATAATGTGGATCGGCGTTTGGATGGGGTCGCGCATTGCAGCGGAGTTATGTTGAGGTATGAACCTTTGTGTTAGATCCGGGTGATGGTTCTACGGTGTGTGATGGGCTCTTAGCATTGCGTGGTGGTTGTATCCATTGAGCTTGCGGGACGGTTCTCTTATTGGAGACATTTTTGTGATTGAGAACATTTGGATTGTTGTTTATTGGTGCATGGGTTACACGGTTTATGGCTCTAGGTGGTATTTGTGTTGCGTGTCAATAGAGTAGTTGGTATTCCATAAGTTGAAGTCGTCGGATCTAGGATGGGTGCGTATTTGATTGCGGTATATTTGGAAGGATAATATCAGAAGTAGGCTTAGGGATTGGCTATAGTTCTTGTTGAAGGAGAGGGAGATCCACGGCTTGTTGATTTGATGAATGGTTATGATTCTCCACGTGTTCTTTCATTATCGGCAGTGTACGAAGGTTTAGAATGAAGTTTTGTTAGGTATGAGGTTTATAATCGGGATTGGGTTGTTCGGAACAATTACTGTAATCAAAGATTTTGTTATGGGTATTTGAGTTATATGGTATATCCTATGATTTTAGCTTGGTTTATGGTTGCGGTTTGGTACAACTTGTTCAGACTTATTCAGCATGTAGGTTGCGAGATTTAGATCTTATAAGAACTTTAGGATGTTGGGAAATTGTATTCTAAGGCTGATGGGCTAGGTTGAGTTGGGAATTTTAGTTATGTTGTGCTATCGGACCTATATAGGATAGGGTGACGTGGGATCACCCCGGGTATGTGCATGGTAAGGTTATACGGTGATTTGATGGTTTTGAGAACAACTCTTGGCACGTTCGAGGACGAACGTATGTTGAAGTGGGGAGAATGTAACGACCCCACTGGTCGTTTTGAGCATTTGCAGTTCGCTCACTAGTTTGTGGGCATGAGTAGCTCTGTATGATGTATTAGGACTGTGTGTACAAAATTTGAGTTTATTCCGAGTTAATTTGATATGTTTCGGCGCGAGTTTTTGGAAGTCGAAAGTTCACTAAGTTTGATTTGAGGTGTGTTTATTCATTTCGATGTTGTTATGCGTGATTTGAGGTCTTGAGTAAGACAGTGATATGTTATGGGACTTGTCGGTATGTTCGTACGGGCTCTCGAGGGGCTCGGGTGAGTTTCAGAGTGGTTTGGGTTGTGTTGCGCTCGTTTTTATTATGTTTCGAAGTTGTTTCTTCTAGCTTAAATGGTATCATATTGGACACATGAGCTCTGATTTTTGTTTTAATATAAGCATTAGATCCGTATCGTAATTACGGCCCCGTAGAAAAAAGAATCGTCGAATTTGGACATCGTATGAGGATTTTATGGTCATTAGGCTTACCTAGTCATAGAGACTAGGTGTCGTCACGATGCCTTTCGGAGGGTAAATCGGGTCGTGACAAGTTGGTATCAGAGAGTCTAGGTTCATAGGAGTCACAAGTCACAAGCCAGTTTATTAGAGTCTCGCGGAACGGAACGGAGACGTCCGTATCTATCTTCGGGAGGCTATGTAATTGTTAAGAACAATCACATTCTTTGGATTTCCTTGTCGTGCGAGTTATTGACATCAAAATTCTAAAACTCTATTCTATTCTTTCTCACAGATGGTGAGGACCCGTAACGGACGGACTGACGATCAGGCACCCGAGCCCCCAGCCAGAGCCACTAAAGGTGGGGGTAGGGGTACAGGACGAGCACGCGGTGCAGCCTAAGCACCGGCGAGAGCAGCGATAGAGGAGCCTACAGCAGCTCCAGCTGGAGGGCCGGCACAGGAGGTCCCTATTGCTTCTTCGGCCCTCCAGGAGACATTGGCTCAGCTCATGAGTATTTTCAACACTCTAACTCAGGTTGGGCTACTCCCGATAGCCCTAGCCACATCTCAGGCCAGGGAAGGGGCACAAACTCCCGCAGCTCGCACTCCTGAGAAGAGGGTTCATGTTGATCAGGCTCCAGAGTACATTCTTATACCCCTAGTGGCTTCGGCTCAGCATGATGCTAGGGTAGGTGCTTCTGAGGCAGAGCAACTCAAACTTGAGAGGTACAAGAAGTACCACCCGCCTATTTTTACCGGACTAGCTTCAGATGACGCTTTGGGTTTTCTTGAGGAGTGTCATAGTATTCTCTACACTATGGGCATTGTGGAGACGAGTGGGGTTTCTTTCACCGCTTTCCAGTTGAGGGGAGCGGCTTATCAGTGATGGCGTGCCTATGAGCTGAGTAGATCGGACGAGGCAGCTTCACTCACTTCGACTCAGTTCTCAGAGATTTTCATCAGGCCCAGTGTATCACCTTGGGGTGCTCCGGTATTATTTTTGAAGAAAAAGGATGGTTCTATGCGTATGTGTATTGATTACCAGCATCTGAACAAGGTTACAGTAAAGAACAGGTATCATTTGCCTCGCATTGATGATTTATTTGACCAGTTACAGGGTGCCAGGGTATTTTCCAAGATTGACTTGCGTTCTCGCTATCATCAGTTGAATATTCGGGAGCCGGATATCCCAAAGACTGCCTTCAAGACAAGATATAGTCACTATGAGTTTCTTGTCATGTCATTTGGGCTGACCAATGCCACAACAGCCATTATGCACTTGATGCACAGTGTGTTCCGGCCTTACCTTGATTCTTTCGTCATTGTGTTCATTAACGACATTCTGGTATATTCCTGATCTCGGGAGGATCATGAGCAACACTTGAGGACTAAACTTCAGACTTTGAGGGAGAAGAAGTTGTATGCAAAATTTTCTAAGTGTGAATTCTGGCTTGATTCAGTGGCATTCTTAGGCCACGTGGTGTCTTGTGATAGGATCAAGGTAGATCTGAAGAAGGTGGAGGCAGTGCAGAGTTGGCCTAGCCGTCATCAGCTACTAAGATCCGTAGTTTCCTTGGTTTGGCAGGGTACTATCATCGTTTTGTGGAGGGATTTTCATCTATTGCAGCACCTATGACCAGACTGACCTAGGAGGGTACTCCGTTCAGGTGGACGGAGAAGTGTGAGGAGAGCTTTCAAAAGCTCAAGACAACCCTGACTACAACTCCAGTGTTGGTATTTCCTACAAGCTCAGGGTCCTATACAGTCTATTGTGATACCTCGAGGATTGGCCTCGGAGAGGTATTGATGCAGGACGGTAGGGTGATTGCCTACGCGTCTAGACATTTGAAGATGCATGAGAAGAACTATCCATTTCATGATCTCGAGTTGGCAGCTATTGTTCACGCCCTGAAGATCTGGTGTCATTATTTGTACAGTGTTCCCTGTGAGATTTTCACGGATCATCGGAGTTTGCAACACTTGTTCAAGCAGAAGGACCTTAATTTGTGCCAGCGGAGGTGGTTGGAGTTACTGAAGAACTATGACATCACTATATTATACAATCCGGGAAAGGCCAATGTGGTGGCCGATGCCTTGACTCGCCGGGCGGAGAGTTTGGGTAGTTTGGCATATCTTCCAGTAGTCGAGAGGCCCTTAGCTTTGGATGTTCAGTCCTTAGCCAGTCAGTTTGTGAGATTGAATCTTTCAGAGCCTTGCCGGGTATTAGCTTGTGTGGTTGTTCGATCTTCTCTTTATGACCGCATCAGAGAGCGCCAGTATGATGATCCCCACATTCTGGTTCTTCAGGACAGGGTCCGTCTAGGTGATGCCAAGGATGTGACTATAGGTGATGATGGCGTGATGAGGATGCAGGGCCATATCTGTGTGCCCAATGTAGATGGGCTTCAGGAGTTGATTCTGGAGGAGGCCCATAGCTCGTGATACTCCATTCATCCGGGTGCCGCAAAGATGTACCAGGACCTAAGACAACACTATTGGTGGAGAAGGATGAAAAAGGACATAGTTGGATTTGTGGCCAAGTGTCTCAATTGTCAGCAAGTTAAATATGACCATCAGAGGCCGGGAGGATTACTAAAACAGATTGAGCTTCCAGAGTGGAAGTAGGAGCGGATCACCATGGACTTCGTGGTTGGACTTCCTTGGACTTTGAGAAAGTTCGATGATATTTGGGTGATCGTGGATCGGCTGACCAAGTCAGCCCATTTCATTCCAGTGTTGACTACATACTCCTCCGAGAGGTTGGCTGAGATTTATATTAGGGAGATTGTTCGCCTGTTGATACCCAATATTCTCCAAAATATTTTAAATTGCATATATATCTTCAAAATCATGCATTAATAGCAATTATTATTTTTCCACAATTTTCCTATATTTTTATCAATTTATCCAGCATTTTATTTCCAATAAATAATTATAAAATTGCATTACAAATGATTTCAAAGGTATTTCTTGATTTCATTTAGGGTCCTATTAAGACCATATTATTTCATAATCAGCCAAATTATCTTAATTAATTCGAACTGGGTATTTAACAAATAGCCATTTTCATTTCAATTCTATCCTATTAAAATCAGCCCAAACCCCAATTGAATTAACCCAATACCCCAGGCCCAATCCGTTAAAATCACCCGACCCAATTCCCCTTTTAATCTGGACCGTTGATCATTTCTCATCAACGGACCAGATTCCTTATTACGTTAATTAACCCTAAAAGACTACCCCCCCCCCCCCCCCCCCAACCCTCATTCCCTCTCCTCTCATTCTTTCTTCACCCTCCGCCGTTACATCCCTCTCATCTCTCTCAAGTTCCCTCTGCTAAACCTAAGCTCTCTCACCGGTCGTTGACTCGCCGGTAATTATGGTGGCTCCACCACCATCCCCAGCCTCCATGGCTCCTTCACATGACGGATAACAGCCCATAGGGTCCTCAAAGGAACCAGAGGCGGTTCAACTCACCCCATGGCCTTTTCATGACGTTCTCAAATTACCCTTGGCCTGTCCGAGTAAGATCCTTCCATCTCCGGCTAAAACCTATGGTTTCTAAGTCGATTCTCTCATCTCTGGGTTATCTCTCTCTGAAACCTAACTTTAGTTCTTGACTTCTTAGATCTGTAATAGATCTGAGTATATCCTGAGTTATTTTGTTATTTTCCTTAAAGATTTCTCCGTTTTTTCTAGAACGCCTCGTCGTCTTCAAACTAGGGTTTCTTGACCCCTTTTCAAAAATGATTCTTCTTCTGATTTTAAGTGTTTTTATACGATTTTCACTATGTTTAAATGTCTATTTAAGTTTTTCCCCTTTTGTCTGACTTATTATGTCAAAACCCTAACTTTCTTGGTCTTAATCATGGGTTCTGAGTTTGTTCTTGCTTATTTGCTTATTTGATTTATTCGCATGTCTTTTATTTATGAATTCGTTCAGAGTTTCTGTGATTTTACCCTATCATGTTCCTTAGGGTTTCTGATATTTGCTTCTTCTACTCATATCATGTTTATTCTGTTAATTCATACTATGTTCTATGCGAATCCCTGATTTTTGTGCGATTTTCACCCTATTTAGCTTGTTAGGGTTTCTGATTTTTTGCCTCTACTTGCCTATTGTGTGTTTAGTCCGTTTGTTCATAGATATTCATGGTAATTTCCCCTAAGTCGGTACTATGATCCCTGATTTTATGTGACTTTTATTCTACTGTGCTTATTAGGGTTCTGATTTTTACATCTCCTTTCCTATTAAGTGTTTATTCCGTTCATTTGTGGTACTTTCCTTTAGCTAATATTGCCTCCTATTTGGATCGTTGAATCCCTGTGAATGGTATCCTCTATTCTTTACTAATTTCAGCCTCTAAAATATTCGCTTGCCTTATTTTATGGTCGATTATGGTGTCAAACTGATTCTTAAGCACTTTTCCTAATTAGAATATTCTGAACCTAGCCTAATTACATGTTCTATACTTGTACTATGTTATATTCCAGCCTTGTATGACTCCCTTCCTTATTTGTCACATGTCTATTACCATTTGAAGTTAACTCCTTAATTGAAGGAAGTACTTACATTGATTTTATGTTGATTGATTCTGAGTCCCCATAATTACTGCTTGACTTTGATTTTTACCTTATTTTTACCTAGTTTCAAACTATATATACATTTCTCTTTCATTAACATAACACACGAACACTTTGGTTCAAAAGCTCTCTCTCTCACTAATAACAACACGATAGGGGAACTCCATGTTGTAATAAACCAATTATACATACCATACTTGGACTTATTTATTAATGGAACAACATCACATTTTATTCTTTTATGCAATGGCTCTAACTTAACAATGCCTTTAGGGAACTCCATGTTGTAAACCTGTAAATAAGAATCAAAATAGACAAAAGGTTCAACAACAAAGAAATTAACCAAGCTTTTATTATCCACCATTTAACAAGAATTGATTTCGCTAAATTCATGTTGGAATCCAATTGGATTCTTTGCTACCATCTCTTGTGCCTTACCTCTACTTTCAAAAGGTCTTTCCACATATGGCTGCACAAAATCACAAGAACTAAAACAAGAAAGAGTT
>MDKH01009419.1:0-40712 GCA_005239495.1 Nicotiana undulata | reverse complement strand
CGGAGTCCCCAGTGGTACGTTGAAGGCCTTGAACAACTTTGTCAAGAAGAACCCATAGGGAAGCCCATGATTTCCATCTAAATGGACACTACCTTATGCATATGATTGATCATGAGAGCAGGTAGATTCACAGGGGTGTTGTTGTCCAGAGCTTCCATCGGCATAAGATAAGATAGGGACGCCACATGTCGTCTTTCAGATCTGGGTAATAGGACCTTGTTAACCAGTTCAAACAGCAGCTGGTACATTGGCAGCATCGACTTCTTGTATACCCGGTCCCCATGTTGTAAGGCAGCTGGCTTCATGATAGCCTTTTTGAAGCTGTGACTGCACGCTCCTTTGGTTGGAACAAAGGAGGACAGCCCTTCAGATGGAATATCCAAAATCTCCCCCAAACTCGAATCATCAAACAATATATCCACCTTCCCAACAATGACACAACCATGGTTCTCAACAGGACAGAGAAAAGTAGTATAAAACTTCCTAACCTGTTCGTCATAAACTTTTGGAGCACTCACCCTCAGAAGACCATCCCACTTTTGAAATTCTAGGATAGCCATGAGTTGGCTCATCCCAGGCATGTCCAAAATGTCAGGATCAATTGTGCGCCCTGACAACACTTTTTGTTTTTGAACATTTTCCTTCCATAATGCAGCTTCCATTTCACTAGATGTTCTCGCAGGTTCTCCTGTGATAGCCCTGCGCTTCCTCTTTCCAGACCTCGTAGCAGATTTACCCTTGGAACTTGCTGATTTGGTACCACTTGCTTCTCTACTAACACCCTTCGAAACTGACTCATCCAGCTTTTCATCAACAGACTTCACACTTTTCTTTGCTACAGCCTTCTTCCGAGGAACTAGAGAACCAGGTTCCTCTGGAGTTCCCTCATCTACTTCCACAACAGGAATACGCTTGTCCACAACACTCTCACCCTCTTGTAAAAGACGCTTTCTTTTAGACTTGTTTGTTTTCTTACTTTTCTCCAGAGCCTGAGTCTCAGCTTCTTTCTTTTGGAGGCGTGTGGAGGGCCTCTTCTCAGTAGAAACAGTAGTGAGAGGTGCAGTGCGAAGTTTGAATCGCGCACTTAGGGCCAGATCATCCTCATCATCAATAGGCACAGGAGGAATAGACTCTAGAGGTGGGGTATAGAAAACAAACCTTAGCTCCCTTGGGGAGGATGGACCAGTTCCCTCATCAGGATACGAGGGTGAAGGTTCAGGCTGAGTAGCCTCAAGGGGAACCATGACCCCAACCTCCTCAAGGGTAGACACAACAACCTCATGAGTCTCAGAAGCAGAGTTGATGGCAATAATGTTTTCAGCAGCCTCTTTGTCCTGAAGCTCCAAAGAAGGCTGAGAAGTAAGAGGGGCTGAGTTGAAAGGAGTTTTTGGTAAGGAGGGAGGAGGGTGTGAGGTTGAAGGAGAAGCTTCTAATTTATCGGGTTCCGATGAGAGTCCCATTCCGGAAGAAGGCCCTTCAACAACTGGAAATGGTTCTTGTTCAGGAATGGAGACTGGGATTTCACGGGGGTTTTCGTCGCTAGGAGTAGCGATGGGAGAAGATATATTTTCAGCTTGATCTGCCATTGTTGAGTGTGAAAAGAATAAAAATGCAAGGGTTTTAAAATGAGGAGAGCAAGTGTGAAGGAGAAGGTGAGAGACAAGGGTTTTTGTAGAATAGGAGGGAAGAGGAAACGAGTCAGTTTGGCAGTTGGAGAGAGAGGTGGGAGAACGTGTAGGAAGTCTGAGAGGTGGGACGTTTGACGTGATCGATAGTGTCCGATGACATAGTGGAGAGAGAGTGTTGTGGCAGTCTATAATTAATGTAGCACTTTCTTTTTGAAAAGCAGGAATTGTAAAGCATGTAACCACTGACCTGAGCTGCATGACCAGGTTCCAGACCATCTCGTTTTATTTTCAAAAGTATATACATCAGTCCTCCTATAGTCTACAGTGCCATTGCATAAAGTTCTGTAACCACCATGCGTGTCTACCTGCAACGGTATAGAAGTGAGTTAGACTTTATTAGGAAAACACCTAAATGTGTTGTACCATGTGTAAAACATGTGAGCCTTAGGAGAACCAGGTCCCTGATTGGGTTTCAGCATTCCCAAAGCCAATATGTTCTTTTCAAAGTGTTCTCTACCAAGAGCTTTGGTGAAGATGTCAGCTATTTGATCTTCAGTGCAGCAGAATCTCATGCATATGTGCCCTTTCACAACATTAGGGGGAAATTGATGTCAATAAAAACACCAACGTCCTCCAGCTGTTGTTTGATCTTAGTAGTGGTGCACAGCAGGAGGCAGCTGCAACATACTCTGCTTCTACTGTAGATAGAGCCACTGAGTTTTGCTTTCTTGTTCCCCAGGAGATCAAGCATGATCCAAGAAAATGAGCCATTCCAGAAGTGCTCTTCCTGTCTACTAGATAACCTGCATAATCAACGTCAGCCTAACCGACAAGATTGAAATTGTCACCTGAGGGATAATATAGAACCATGTCCTGTGTGCCTTTGAGATAACAAAAGATTCTCTTTTCAGCCTTCAAGTGAAACTTCTTTGGGCTGGATTGGAATCTTGCACACGAGTCCACGCTGAAGACTATGTCTGGTCTGCTCGTTGTGAGGTAAAGAAGTGATCCAATGATCCCTCTATACATGGTTTGATTTATAGGAATTCCAGCATCATCCATGTTGAGTTTGGTAGCCACAGTAATTGGTGTGTCAATAACTTTGGAGTCCTCCATGTCAAACTTTCTTGAGCAGCTCCTTGATGTACTGTTGTTGGCTAATGCACGTACCCTTGACAGACTATTTGACTTGAAGACCCAAGAGGAAGTTCAGGTCCCCCATCATGCTCATCTCGAACTCACTGCCCATGAGCGTTGCAAATTCTTTACACAGTGAATCAGCAGTGGCACCAAAAATGATATCATCCACATACACCTGGACAATGAGCAGATTCCTTCCTCTTTTCCTTAGGAACAGGGTGTTGTCTATCTTCCCTCTAGTAAAGCCGTTGTCAAGTAGAAGCTTAGACAATCTTTCATACCAAGCTCGAGGGGCTTGCTTCAATCCATACAGTGCCTTGTCCAATTTGAAAACATATTCAGGGTGTATATGACTTTCAAATCCAGGAGGTTGCTTGACATAGACCTCTTCTTTGAGATAGCCATTTTAAGAAGGCACTTTTTACATCCATTTGGAACAAGGTGAATTCCATATGCGATACAAAGGCAATGAGAATTTGAATGGATTCCATGCGTGCAACTGGTGCGAATGTCTCGTCATAATCAATCCCTTCTTCTTGATTGTAGCCTTGAACCACCAACCTTGCTTTGTTTCGAGTCGTTTTTCCATTTTCATCCAGCTTGTTCATGAACGCCCACCTGGTTCCTATTATGGTCGAGGAACCAAGTGTCAAACTTTATTTCTTTCAAACTGATGAAGCTTCTCCTGCATGGCCAAGATCCAGTCATTAGGTTGGTGACTGTGCATATTTTTGACTAGAACTCAACCTTGTTTCCTTTGTCACAAATCTGAGACACACTCAATAGACTGTATTTGAGTCCATCCACATAGTAGACATTTTCTATTGAATGTTCCAATGACCTCACAACATTTCCAACACCAAGAATGTATCCTTTCTTTCCATTTCCACAGGACACATCCCCTCCCTGCAGGGCCTTCAATGAGAGAAAATCTGAAGTGTTTCCAGTCATGTGTTTCAAGCATCCACTGTCCATGATTCATTGTAGTCTGCTTTCTCTCACTGAACCCTGCACATTTGAGTTAATGATTAAATTTAGGAACCCAAACGAGTTTGGGTCCCTTGTAATTTGGGAAAGGGTGAATAAGGATTGCTTTAGACCAAGCTGGCAGGAGTTTGCGTTTCCTGCTGGGACCAGGTCCCTGATCAGGTTTACTTTTGATCACAAAGGCTTTATTTTTTAGGACAGATTGATCTCTGTCTGGACAACTTCCTTTAAAGTGTCCATTGTTCCCACAGTGGGTACACAACCAGTTATCAGGAACAGTGACATATTTGCTGTGAGGATTATAAGGTGTTTTTTCCTTTTGAAATCCAATTCCCTGCCTTTTTCCATTCTGATTGAAATACATGGCAGTCACAGCATCAGATGACCAAGTCCAGTTCAGGGATTTTTTCAGATCCACCCTTACTTTGCCTAGTTCAACATTGAGTTCTTTGTTTTTCTCTAATTCACTGCATAGTTTAGTTTTTGCTTCATTCAAATCCTTCTCCATATTTAGATATTTTTCACAGGCTACTTCCTTCCCTTTATCCACATTACGTGTGCCTGGTTCTAGTTTGCTCTTCCCTATTGTCTCTTCTAGATGACAGACTTTATTCTGAAGTTCATTTCTCTCCCTTTCTACAGTCCTATTCTTCCATTCATCCTACTGCTACCACTCATTAGTTCTTCATTTTTCACTCTTAAGTCATCTATTACTTTTAGTAAGTCGTCCTTGGCTTGTTCTATTTCTCCTAGCTCAGTGGTCAGAAGTTCCTTATCCTCATTTAAGGCATAATATGCGTCAATGAGAACATTAGATAATGATAATAATTTTTTGGGAGAGTAGGACTTCAGATTTCTCTGAACGTCCCTGAAATTTACCTCATATGCGTCATCTTCTTCTTCTCCATCTGAGTGCGCCATGAGAGCGAACAGTGAGTCATAGTCCTTTGCCTTGTTATCAACCACCACCATTGAACTATTTTCAGCTTCAGTTTCCTCGTCTGATTCACTGGATGAGTCCCCCCAGGCAGCAAGAGCTTGCCTTACAACATTGTCAGCTGCACTTTTTCTGCTGAATCTGTTGTCAGGAACCTGGTTCCTCTTTGCACCTTTGTCAGCGTTGTACTTATAGTTGTCTTGTTTTAAGAGTGGGTAGTCCTTTATGAAGTGACCAGGATTTCCACACTTGTAACACAAATCATGGTTCCTGGGCCTGCTTGCACTGCCTCTATTTGGTATTCTACCATTTCGTCGAACCATTTTCTGAAATCTCTTGGTGAGATATGCCATGTCGTGCTCTTCCTCACTTGACTCCTGCTTTTCAGCCTGAAGTACCAAGTTCTTCTCCTTTTTGGGTTCCCTTCTTTCGCTGTCTTTTTTCTTCTTCATTTCGTAAGTCCTTAGATTTCCGATTAACTCATCCATAGTGAGAGTTTTCAGATCCTTGGCCTCCGTAATGGCATTGACCTTGCTTTCCCATGAGCTGGGCAGAACGCTCAGAATTTTTCGCACCAGTTTATTCCTGGGAATGATCTCTCCTAGAGAGTGTAACTCATTAATGATGGAAGTGAACCTAGTGTGCAAGTCTTGTATGTTTTCTTCTTCCTTCATTTTGAACAACTCATACTCGGTGGTGAGCATGTCTATCTTAGATTGCTTTACTTGCGTTGTTCCTTCATGGGCTGTTTGCAGGGCTTGCCAGATTTCTTTCGCAGTTTGACAAGCAGAGATTCTATTGTATTCATCCGGCCCTATTCCACATACCAGAATTTTCTTAGCACGATAGTTCTTTTCCACCGCTTTTCTATCGGCCTCATTGTAGTCTAGTCTTGGTTTAGGCACAAACAGTCTAACCTCTCCTACCTTGTGCATGGGAACGTGAGGTCCATCACAGATGATGTCCCATAGCTCTGAGTCTTCAACCATGATGAAGTCGTGCATGCGAGTCTTCCACCATCCATAGTATTGCCCGTTGAACCTAGGAGGTTGATATGTAGATTGTCCTTCCTCAAAGTTTGATGGAGCAGCCATTACAGATCCTTTCTTGGTGTTAACCGTTTAGAAAGAACCTGCTATGATACCAATTATTAGTTTGTAGGGGTCCACCAAACAGTAGAGGTACCGGGTCCTCTACCAGTTTTCACAGAGTTATGAGCTAGACCAAGTGCACAAGGAGACAACGGATTTTTACGTGGAAAAATCCCACTCAAGGGGACAAAAAACCACGACCTATACTTGTAGGATTTCAACTTCACTAACTTGTAATCTATACTATTACAAGCCACTTTGAAAGGAAACCTTACAAAGACTTTGACACACTAACTTGCAACCACTATTACAAGCCACTTTGAAACTCTCTAGTTACAAAGACTTTGACTCATGACTACCTTTAGTCACAGTGAGATCAAGAGAATAAAGAGTGAAAAAGATTCCTACTTAGTTGCTTCTACAAAAGCTAGTAGGATACAATGAAAAACAAAATACAAGATTACAACTCAACTAAGGACATTATCAATACTTGATGAGCACGTTTGTAGACCTTAGTGGAGTTGTCTTCTTGCTCTTGAAGCTCTTGAGTCTTTAATGCTTGAGAGCACTTAATGCTTGAGTATTTCTTTTTGTCAAAAGCTTAAGTTGCAAATGTTGTTGTTCATCCTTTTGATATTATCAAGCCTTGCATTTACCAAGAAGGATGTCCAATATCTTTGAGGTAAAGAGCCTCAATCATCAGAAAATGACTGCTGTACTGTTGCTATACTGTAGCGTGAACAGTGCAGCAATTACCTAAGTTGTCACATCTTCCATCGCTGTCCCCTCTCTCGATCCTGCTGCTGGGGTGTGCTAAGGGATCAGGTCCCTCAGCTGGTTTTTCTTTATCACATCTTTGCATGAGCCGACGTTCACATGAGCTGAAGTTTCAAGACGCATGGATGACTTTGTGATGTTGCTAGTTTAATATTGACCTGGTTCTTTACAAGGAAAGTTTGTTATATCATCAAAACAAACTACAACTCATCAATTACTACTGTTATGTCATCCTCTATGTATAGCTACGTAAGGATCTAGCTAGTATCGCTATGTAAATTTTCTCGGCGTGTTCAAATTTGAAATAAGTAGAAAAAAATTTCCTACAAAGAGTGATCAATATATGTTATATACCTCTAAAATCTAATATTTGACCTATATACACAATGTAATCTTCCGACGAGACATATGCCTTTGCCCCTGTGTAAGATATATAATATTTCTTTTCTCGACTAATGTAAAGTTGTGATCTATTGATGGGAGTATTTATATTATATTTTTCTCCAGAGTGTTAATTCTTTTTTTTAAAACTATGTTTATAAGAATTTTGAGTTTTTTTTAATAAGGAGACTTATATTAAAATTAAGTAATGTAAGATTTATAGTTATTACAAGTCAAGACTATTCGGACGTTCATGTTTTTAGAATATTCCTTATTGAAAGTTGATAAAGCAAAAGGTAGGAGGAGATAAGTGGTATAAGGGATGCATTGGGGTCCAACTTTAAGTTACTACTCATTCTGTTCACTTTTACTTGTCATGATTCGCTTCTCGAGAGTCAAATTATATAAATTTTGACCAATGTTTTAACATGTATTTTTTCACCATATTGATTTGAGAAAAGTTGCAAATTATAGTACTTTTCGTATACTTTCCGAATATCTAAATTTTAAGTTTAAAATATTAAGAAAATCTGATGTAATTTAGCTTAAAAAATTAGTTAAATTGACTCTCGAAAAACAAAATGTGACAAGTAAAAGTGGACGGAGGGAATAGTAATAAGAGCTGAAGACTTGAATAAATAGTCAGCTCATCTGTACGTCTCAAATTTTGTAACCCATTTCTTTTTTGTAATATATCAAATTTTTTATCAAATATCATTCTTATAATTAAATTATGAAGTTTTTACAACGTTCAATAATTCAAACTAATTGAATAATTCAAAATTCAAACTTTGAAGTGATCATAGCCAGATTGATATATATATAACAAATTTTTAACTATTAATATTTGGTATTATACTAGTCTTATGATACGCGCGTTGGGCGTGTACACTATCTCAATGGATAAAAGAATTCTAAAAAGTCGTATAGATATTACATTGAAATATTGTTTCTAAGCTATAAAGCAAAAGTTTATTTCCTATTAATAATAAATGTTGATCCTATGTACTTAACTCAATAAAAGAAGAAACTACTCCATAGAAGTTCTCAATAATTTGTCAATGTGTTCATTCAAAAAGTTGTTCTAATTGTATAGTTTCTTCACTTAAAATTCAAAAATTATTATTCTTCCTTCACTACAAAAAAAAAAAAAAAAAAAAAAAAAAAACAGCGTTTAGCGACGAAATTTAGCGACAAGAGATAATCCGTAGCTACATAGCGGCGGATTAGTGCCGAATTTTGTAGTTTGTCGCCAAATAAGCTACATAAATAATTTGTATCAAATATAGAGACGGACTCGCGACAAAACCTAATATTCGTCGCTAAAATTGGCGCTAAATATTAGCGCCTTATTTTACCTACAAAACTAGCGACGAAAGTGTGGCGACAAAAAATATTAAAATCTAGCAACAGATTTAACATCAACAAATCTGTCGCTGCATTCATTTTATTTATCAAGACATTCCAAAGGTGATTGAGACAATTTCTGTCGCTAGTTTCCTTAAAATAAAGCTTCATTTAGATAATATTAGCGACAGAAATCTGGTCGTCGCTATTTCCGTTGCTAAAATCTAGTTCCACAAAAATAAAATTTCATTAGTTATTATTAGCGACAGAAATCAAGTCGTCGCTAAAGTGTCGTCTAAAGATACAATTACCTTGGCCAAAAGACAGACATTCGAACAATTAGGGCAACACCCCCTTTCTCTCCTCTCTATCAGACTCCTTCACTACTCTCTAACAATGTGAATTCTTTTCTTCAAATACAAAAAATTGGGCGTGAATCTAAGGTTAATGTCTGAAAAATAGAAGAAAATTTTCGAATTTGCAAGATTTTTGCTGCATAACTCTGAAATTCGAAGTCGTATGTTGCTTCTCCGCAAGATTCTCAGGCGAAAGGGTAAGCTTCTTTGTGATTTGTCATGACCCAAATTCCTCAACCTTAGGGATCGTGATGTCGCCTAACACCACACTTGCTAGGCAAGTCAATGTTAGTGTCACAACCCAAATTCTAATTTAGATCGCGATGGCGCCCAACTCCGGTGTCAGGCAAGCCAACCTTAATTTACTAGTGATTCTTTTAATTTATCCTAACATTTTCCCACACTTAAGAAATTTCTATAGCTTAAGTCGCAAACAACAGATAACTTAAGCAACCTTGAAGAGGAAAATAACCATGATAGTCATAACTAATAATTACAGCCCAAAAATACGATGTCTACTACGTGTGTGTGCCAGGAACTGGTGTCACAAGTCTACATGCAGCTAATAGAATAAAAATACAAAAGAATACAAGTCTGCCCTACTGTATGATGAAAAATATAGACATATATAATCAACAAAAGGGAAAGAAACTCCAAGGTGCTGCCAGAGAACGTCAGAGAAAGCAGCTCACCGAGAAGTCCACACCAAGTACAAGTCAGGGACGAACTCCGGACTGATACCCAGATGCACCTGACTCAGAACCTGTACAATTAAGTACAAAAGCGTAGCATGAGTACATAAAAAAATATGTAACCAGTGAGTATCCCGTCTAATCTCGAAGAAGTAGTGACGAGAGGTCGACATGATACTTACTAGGGTCAAAATAATATGATTAAATGTAAGGCTAGACAGGAATAAAAGTCATGAATAATAACAAAGACAGGAACATCAAGAATCATTTATAATTACCTTTACGTGTCAATTTCTCTAGTACATAAGTTACATAGCTTTCCTTCTTCTTATTAATCAACTGGTACAAGTATCACAACTCCTAACATACACATAGTATGCCGTAAATGTACGACCGATACGACGTGAAAATAAATGTGCACTACCGAAGGGTCGAACGAGTCGAACCATAGATGCATCTATTACTCCGCCGGCGAATCGAACATGCGACGCGGTTGACATAATGATAGGGCTACCCCGCTCACGAATCATACATGAGACGCGGGTGCCCGTATACATACACATAATCATCAAGAATTCAGGAATTTAGTAGAGAATATATCTGCAGAGAAAGAATTAAACAATATACATTAGAATGTGACCTCCTAAATATTCACGCAACAATTCAAGGATACCAGGCATCGTAAACTACATTTAAGATCACAGATACGACACATACAACATGCTTGTGAATCCTACTACTACCCGGCAAGACATAATAGTAGCTACGCACAGACTCCTGTTACTTTGTACATGCGTAGCCCCTCCAAATAGAGACATGCAATTATTTATAATCACCTATAGGGACAATCCCTCTTACAAGGTTAGAAAGGAGACTCACCTCGTGTCGAGCCTACTTTCCGGGTCAAGAATGCGCCCGAAACTCCAAACTCGTCTCCCAAGGACTCGAAACTAATCAAATATTGCATAAATAAATTAATATACACTCAAAAGTATGAAATTCTCCTATTTAAATAATTATTTTAACCTACTTTGAAAAATCTCAAAATACACCCCCGGGCCCACATGCTCGGATTCCGGAAATTTTTGAAGGAAACACTCACATATAGCCTAAGGATCAATAATATAGAGTTTTTGTATGATTTCATAACTAATTAGTTAGTAATTCCCTCAATTTCATAAAACCCTAGGTTTTTACTCTAACCCTTGATTCATACTAATTTAGGATGTTAACCTACTATTCAAGTATTTAAGCTAGATTATAGTAGAAATTACTTACCTTTCAGTAACTAGGTTGGATACCCTCTTGTGAGCTCTCAAAATCGCCTATGGTGGAGAAGAAATGATGAAAAATGGCTAAGTCCCATATTTTAAAAGAACCTTACTGCCTTCAGGGTTTTCGTACCTGCGGCTTCGAGGACCGCACCTGCGGTCTCGCATCTGCGAGAATAATCTCGCACCTGCAGAAATGGGTAAGGGGGTTTGGGCTCGCACCTGCGAAGCGGAGTCCGCACCTGCGGCTCCGCTTCTGAGGATTTTGATCCGCACCTGCGATAATTGGCAGCCTCACCTGGGGCCGCACCTGCGAGGCAAGGAACACAGAAGCGGTCTCGCACCTGCGACTGGGCCACCGCAAGGGCGGTCGCACCATATATGGTGCACCAGCAGCTGTTTTAGCTGGTTTTTGGCCTCGCTCGATGCCCGAACGACATCTAGGCCCACCCGAGCCCCCGTCCAAATATACCAACAAGTCCCAAATCATAATACGGACTTACTCGGTCCTTCGGAACACCCAAAACAATGCTAAAACTAAAAATCACACCTCAAAACCCCTAGAATCAAACTTAAGTAGTTCTTGAATTCGTTAACAATGCGCCGAACCTACCTATACTACTCGGAATGACACCAAATTTTGCAAGAAAGTCATAAATGACATGATGGAACTATTCCCGGTATCGGCATTCTGTTCGGACCTCGATAACATAAAAACACGTTCCAAACCACAATTTGAACTTAAGAAAACTCTTATTTCACTATTTGGCGGCAAAACGCTCCCGGGTCATCCAAAACCCGTTCCGATCATACGCCCAAGTCCGAAATCATCATACGAACCTATCGGAACCTTCGATTCGTGATTCCGAGGTCGTTTACTCAAAACGTTGACCGAAGTCAAACTTGGCCTTAAAAGCCAACCTTAAGGAACTAAGTGTTCCTATACCACTTTAAACTCTTCCAAATCTCGAACCACCCATCCCCACAAGTCATAAATCAGTAAAAGAAACTATGATAAGTCTCATTTAGGGGCACAGGGTTCTAGAACGCAAAATGGTTGGTCGGGTCGTTACATTCTCCACCTCTTAAACAAACGTTCGTCCTCGAACGGGTCTAGAATCATACCTGAAGTGATGAATAAGTGTGGATATTTGCTCCGCATGTCCTCCTCGGACTCCCAAGTCGCCTCCTCGACTGGTTGGCCCCTCCACTGGACCTTTACGGCAGAAACTCTCTTGGACCTCAACTGGAGATCCTGCCTGTCAATAATAGCAACTGGCTCCTCCTCGTAGCCTAACCTCTCATCCAACTGAATGGTGCTGAAATCTACCACGTGAGAGAAGTCGGCATAGTACCTCCAGAGCATGGATACATGAAAGACAGGATGAACTCCTTATAAACTGGGAGGTAGAGCAAGCTCATAAGAAACCTCTCCAACCCGCCTCAACACCTCTAAAGGACCTATAAACCTTGGGCTCAACTTGCCCTTCTTCCCAAACCTCATAATACCCTTCATCAGCGAGACTTTCAACAGAACCTTCTCTCCTTCCATAAATGATACATCACGCGCCTTCTGATTCGCGTAACTCTTCTGCCTGAACTGTTCTGTGCGAAGCCTCTCCTGAATCAACTTCACTTTCTCCAAAGCATCCTTTACCAGGTCGGTGCCATATAACTTAGCCTCGCCAGGCTCAAACCACCCGATAGGAGAACGATATCGCCGGCCATACAAGGCCTCAAATGGAGCCATCTCAATGCTGGACTAATAACTATTATTATAAGAAAACTCGGCTAGAGGAAAGAACTTGTCCCACTGACCTCCGAAGTAAATCACACATGCCCTGAGCATGTCCTCCAGTATCTGAACTATCTGCTCCGACTGCCCGTCGGTCTGGGGGAGAAATGCTGTGTCGAGCTCTACCCGGGTGCTCAGCTCCCTCTGCAATGCTCTCCAGAAGTGTGAGGTGAACTGAGGACCTGGATCTTATATAATGGACACATGCACATCGTGCAACTAGACTATCTCCCTAATGTAGATCTGGGCCAACCTCTCAGAAGTATAAGTAGTAGCTACTGGAATGAAATGCACCGATTTGGTCAACCTATCCACAATGACCCAAACCGCGTCAACCTTCCGCAAAGTCCGAGGCAAACCAACTACGAAGTCCATAGTGATGCGCTCCCATTTCCACTCAGGTATATGCATCTGCTGAAGTAGGCCTTCTGGCCTCTGGTGCTCGTACTTAACCTGCTGGCAATTTAGACATCTAGCCACATACTCTACTATGTCCTTATTCATCCGCCTCCACCAGAATAGATGCTTCAAGTCATGATACATCTTCGTAGCACCAGGATGAACAGAATACCGTGAACTGTGAGCCTCCTCTAGAATACTCTCCCTCAGGCCATCAACATTAGGAACACACAAACGGCCCTGAACTCTCAGAACACCATCCTCGCCAATAGAAACCTCCTTGGCACTGTCTCCCGTAGCTATGCCAAGCACGGATCATCAAACTGCCGGGCCTTAATCTCCCCCAGTAATGATTGCTGAGAAACCACACGTGAAAGAACTCGACGGGGTTCTGAAAGGTCCAATCTCATCAGGCGATTAGCCAAGGACTGAATTTCCAAAGCTAGAGGTCTCTCCTCCGCTGAAATATAAGTCAAACTACCCATACTCTCTGCCTTCCTGCTTAAGGCATCTTCTACCACATTTGCCTTGCCCGGATGATAAAGTATGGTGATGTCATAATCCTTCAGCAACTCAAGCCACCTGTGTTGCTTCAAATTAAGATCCCTCTAATTGACCAAGTGCTGCAAGCTGCGGTGGTCTGTATAAACCTCACAAGATACCCCATACAAGTAGTTCCTCCAAATCTTAAGAGCATGAACAATCGCTGCCAACTCCAGATCATGCACAGGGTAATTCTTCTCATGAACCTTCAGCTGGCGCGAAGCATAAGCAATAACCCGCCCCTCCTACATCAACACACATCCCAAGCCACGCGTGAAGTGTCGCAATATACTGTATACATCCCAGAACCGGAAGGCAATACTAGAACTGGTGCCGAGGTCAATGCTGTCTTGAGCTTTTGAAAGCTCGCCTCACACTCGTCGGACCATCGGAAAGGGGCATTCTTCTAAGTCAATCTAGTCAGAGGAGCTGCAATAGAGGAAAATCCCTCCATAAATCGTCGATAATAACCTGCCAGGCCCAAGAAGCTCCTGATCTCTGTAGCTGAAGTAGGGCGTGGACAACTCTGAACTGCCTCAATCTTCTTAAGATCAACCTTGATACCCTCTTCGGATACCACATGTCCCAAGAATGCCACGGAATCCAACCAGAACTCACACTTGGAGAACTTAGCATACAACTTCTGTTCTCGCAAGGTCTAGAGCACAACTCTCAAATACCGCTCGTGCTCTCCCAGGCTACGTGAGTAAATAAGAATGTCATCAATAAAGACAATGACAAAAGAATTGATATACGGCATTAACACTCTGTTCATCAAGTCCATAAATGCTGTTGGGCATTAGTCAAGCCAAAGGACATCACCAGGAACTTATAATGGCCATATCTCGTACGAAAAGCAGTCTTTGGAACATCCGAGTCCCGAATCTTCAGCTGGTGGTACCCCGATCTCAAGTCGATCTTAGAAAACACCCGAGCACCCTGCAACTAGTCAAATAAATCATCGATACGCGGAAATGGGTACTTATTCTTAATGGTGACCTTTTTCAAATGACGGTAGTCAATACACATCCGCATGGACCCATCCTTTTTCTTCACAAATAACACTGGAGCACCCCAAGGCGATACACTCGCTCTGATAAATCCCTTAGCCAACAACTCCTCAAGCTGTTCTTTCAATTCCTTCAACTTCTTCGGAGCCATACGGTATGGGGGAATAGATATAGGCTGGGTTCCTGGAGCTAAGTCAATGCAGAAATTAATATCACGGTCCGGTGGCATGCCTGGAAGGTCTGAAGGGAATACATCAGCAAACTCTCGAACTACTGGAACTGAATCAATCATCGGAGACTCGGCGGTGGTGTCTCGCACATAAGCAAGATAAACCAAACAACCCTTCTCGACCATATGTCGAGCCTTCGAGAAGGAAATAACTCGACTAGCTGCACTAACTGAGGAACCCCTCCACTCCAATCTAGGAAACTCGGGCATGACTAGAGTAACAGTCTTGGCATGGAAATCTAGAACAACATGGTAAGGAGGTAGCCAATCCATGCCCAGGATGACCTCAAAATCAATCGTGTCTAGAAACAGGAGGTCCGCTCTGGTATCGAATCCACAAAAGGTAACCACACAAGACTGATAAATCCGGTCCACAACCATAGAATCGCCCACAGGAGTGGACACATAAATATGAGTACCCAGGGACTCACAAGGAAGTTCCAAGGAACGAGCAAATAAGGCCGACACATATGAATAAGTGGATCCTGGATCAAACAATACTGATGCATCTCTACCGCATACTGAAATAATACATGTGATCACGGAATCTGAGGCTACTACATCTCTCCTGGCCAGAATAACACAGAATCTGGCTAGAGCACGGGATGACTGGCCTCCGCTAGAATGAATAGGAGCTGTCTGGGCTCCCCCTGACTGGCCTCCACCTCTAGGACGACCTCTACCAGCCTGTCCTCCACCTCTGGGTGGCCGAACCGCCGGTGCTGTGAAT
Organism: Nicotiana undulata; assembly: GCA_005239495.1. NCBI lineage: Eukaryota > Viridiplantae > Streptophyta > Magnoliopsida > Solanales > Solanaceae > Nicotiana > Nicotiana undulata. The sequence continues at coordinate 25,399 of MDKH01009419.1, read as the reverse complement.
GTAGGCTGATAACTCTGCTGAACGACCTTGCCCCGAAGCCTGGGGCAAGTCATCCTCATATGGCCTGGATCCCCGCACTCATAACACCCCCTCGGTATCATAGCCTGCTGCCCTGAAGAAGAAGAACCCTGAATAGCTAGGGGACGATGAGAACTCTTTGGCATATCACTGAAGTAAGGACTGGATGACCCCTGATGATCGGAATACCCGCCGGAAGAACCCTGGATGGTTGGTGGGCGGTAAGAACTCTCCGGCATGGCACTGAAATAAGGCCTCACTGGGATACCGCGAGGAGGTGGTGAAGGTGCTGAATATGGAGGCCTACTAGGATGGACCCTACCAAACTGACCTCTGCCCCTAGCCGGGGCACTTCTGAAATCTCCAGAAAGTCTAGCTCTCGTATCCTGCTGACTCTGCTCTCTGCCCCTCGATCGAAACCCTCAATCCGACGAGCAATCTCGACCACAAGTTGATAAGAAGTCCCCATATCCACCTCTCAGGCCATGTTGGCCCTAATACCTGAGTGAAACCCAGCTACAAATCTCCGCACTCTCTCAGCATCAGCAGGAAGTATCATGAGGGCATGACGAGACAACTCAGAAAACCTGGCCTTATAGTCTGTCACCGACATCTGACCCTGCTCGAGCTACTCAAACTGATACCGCATCTCTTCGCTCTCAGAGGGTGGAATATATCTGTCCAGGAACAACTGAGTGAACTGCTCCCAAGTGATAGGAGGGGAACCTTCCGGTCTACCAAGAATATAGGACTGCCACCATCTGCGGTCCCTGCCCTCTAACTGGAAAGTAGTGAAGTCAACTCCATGGGACTCTAATATCCTCATGTTGTGATGTCTGTCCCTGCACCTATCAATGAAGTCCTAAGCATCCTCGTATCGCTCACCTCTGAAGACAGGAGGGTGCAATCTGGTCCATCTATCCAATAGCTTTTACGGATCGCCGTCCGTAGCTGGTCTGGGCTCAGGTGCTGCTTCTACAGGTTGGGCCCCATCCACAGGCAGTGTACCCGGGGTCTGATATACTGTTGCTGCATGACCTACGGCCTGGGCAGTAGGGATCTGAGCTCCCTCTCCCGCCTGATATGTGGTAGGATCCGCTGGAAATAATCCAGCCTGAGTCATGGTATCTATTAACCGCATCATACGGCCCATGACCTCCTGAAATATTGGCGCCGTCATAAAGTCCATCGGAGCAGGATCTGCTGGGGGCACCTTGCCCTGCTCCTCCGTAACGGGATTCGCTGCTAGTCCTGCTGGTGGTGCAACTGGAATAGCTCTAGGACGCCCTCGTCCCCTACCTCGGGCCGATGCCCTCCCCCGACCTCTGCCAAAACCTCGGATGACGGGGTTAGCGGCCCCTCCCGTGTCTGGAACATCGGCTGCGCGCGTCCTCACCATCCGTGAGAGAATAGAAGGGTATGATTCATTATACCATCAACTGCACGATAGAATATGAACAAAGATAGATTTCCTAACACCCTATAGCCTCCCGAAGATAAATACAGACGTCTCCGTATCGATATGCAAGACTCTATTAGGTTTGCCCGTAACTTGTGAGACCTACGTGAACCTAGAGCTCTGATGCCATGTTGTCACGACCCAAATTCTAATTCAGGCCGCGATGGCGCCCAACTCCGATGTCAGGCAAGCTAACCTTAATTTACTGGTGATTTCTTCGGAACACCCAAAACAACGCTAAAACGAAAAATCACACCTCAAAACCCCTAGAATCAAACTTAAGAACTTAAAGTTCTTGAATTCGTTAACAATGCGCCGAACCTACCTATACTACTCGGAATGACACCAAATTTTTCAAGCAAGTCATAAATGACATGACGGAACTATTCCCGGTATCGGCATTCTGTTCGGACCTCGATAACATAAAAACACGTTCCAAGCCACAATTTGAACTTAAGAAAACTCTTATTTCATTATTTGGCGGCAAAACACTCCAGGGTCATCCAAAACATGTTCCGATCATGCACCCAAGTCCAAAATCATCATACGAAACTACAGGAACCTTCGAATCGCGATTCCGAGGTCGTCTACTCAAAAATTTGACCGAAGTCAAACTTGACCTTAAAAGCCAACCTTAAGAAACTAAGTGTTCCTATACCACTCTAAGCTCTTCCAAATCTCGAACCACCCGTCCCCGCAAGTCATAAATCAGTAAAAGCAACTACGAGAAGTCTCATTTAGGGGCACAGGGTTCTAGAACGCAAAATGACCGGTCGGGTTATTACAGTTAGAGTTCGATTAACTACTTCCTTTGATTTTCCATTTAAACATAAGAAAAAAAATTTCCACATATAAAATAACAAACACTAAAATAAATCGAGCCACGAACTAATTATATAAATAACTCTAAAACTATCCCAGGGTATGGCGAACTACTAATACTACAAATATTGGGCTGAAAGAAATAGAGTAATTGTTCCGAATATAATAAAACAATGTGAATAACAATATGAGAAGACTCTCGGGATCTGTGAATGCCGACAGATATACCTCGTGTCTCCGGAAAAGTGGATAGCTACTACAAAAGAAATCCCTACTGCTGGTTGGTACCTGGATCTGCACAAAAGAGTGCAGAGTGTAGTATCAGTACAACTGGCCCCATGTACTGAGCAAGTGCTGAGCCTAACGTCGACGAATTAGTGACGAGGCTACGGCGGGGCATTAACAATATAAACTGTGACAATATTAAATAATAAAGCAAGAAGGAAGTCTAAAACAAGTAATTAATAATAATAACTGCAACAACAATTAAAATAACTATGTCACCTTTTCCATGTCTCAACCATAACCAATTCTTAAATAAGTTTCCAAATTTCCAAATTTCACTTTAAAATAATCGTATGTGCATAATATGAGAAACAATAGAGTAAAATAGTAAATTTTCCAAATATTTGTGTTTAAAATCAGTACAACATAAATGTTCACCCTTATCACAAACAATTTCGCCCCTTATCACATTCAATTTTGTTTATTTATCAAAAACTTCCCCAATTCAGGCCAAGCCTTTCACAACACTTTTATTTCAATAATTGTAAACAGAAAAAAATATAGCTCGTAAGCTTTAACCAATATCATTTCACAATAAAACCAACCAGAATATATGTAAACACCGTAACGCTGTCAACCCAACTCAGTCTTTATGTACGGTAATAGAATCAAGAGAACAACCAACACTTTTAACACACTTGAGACAACAATTGGCTATGTCACGACCCAAATTCTCAACCTTAGGGATCGTGATAGCGCCTAACACCACACCGGCTAGGCGAGCCAATTTTAGAATTCGATTAACTACTTTGCATTATTTATCCATTTAGACATAATAAAATAATCTAAAGTCAATTGAATCTATTGGTTTTCGATGAATAATTTTCAGAGATAAAATAATAAACAATTATATAAAGCGAACCACAAACTAATTTTATAAATAATTCTAAAACTACCCCAGGGTCTGGTGTCACAATTCACGAACTACTAAACATTACTACAAATAATGGGCTGAAAGAAATAACGTAACTGTTCTGAATATAATAAAATAACGTCATGAAAGTAGGAGAATAAGACTCTCGGGATCTGCGAACGCCGACAAATATACCTCGTATCTTTGAATAAACGAATAGCCGCTCTAAATATCTCTACCGCTGATCGGTACATGGATCTGCACAAAAGAGTGCAGAGTGTAGTATCAGTACAACCGACCCCATGTACTGAGTAAGTGCCGAGGCTAACCTCGACGAAGTAGTGACGAGGCTACGACGGGGCATTAACAACATATAACCTGTGACAGTAATATATACAATAACACAATAAAGCAATTCTACACGAACAAGAAAAAAATATAACTGAGACAATAAATATAAAGAAAGAAGGAAATCTAAATAATTAATTAAGTACTGCAACAAAAATAAATAACTCAGCCGCCTTTCCCAGTCCTCAGTTATAACCAGCTCTCAAATAATTTCCAAGTTCTCAAACTTTACTTCAAAATAATCACACGTACGAAATATAAGAAAAATCGTAGAGTAAAACAAGAATTTCCAAATCATTTAAAGTTTAAAATTTTTTTAGTAAAACATCACTATTCCCCATTTTCACTGTCTTGTTGCGGCGCGCAACTTGATCCCACCTATTCACAATATCACAATCAATGTATTCACCCGTATCACAATTAATTATGCACCTTATCACACCAATTATCCACCCTTATCACACCAATTATCCACCTTTATCACACCAACACCTTATCATAGCCCCCTTATCACACCAACACCTTATCACAACCCCCTTATCACACCAACACCTTATCACACCAAATTTTGATTCAAAAATTTCAAACAGAAAACAGTACAGCCCGTAAGCTTTAAATAATAGCATCCCACAATAATATCAGCCCGAATATATGTAATCACCGTAACACTGTCAACCCAACTCAGTCTTTACGTACCAGGATAGGATTAAGAGAACAACCAACACTTTCAACACACTTACCATAACAATGTAATTAATCAAAATAGACCAACATGAATATGTATTTCTATTTCCAAAAATAGTGTCAAACTGCTCAACCTCTCTATAACACAAGGGGGCCAATTAAACACCCCGTACTCTTCCAAGATAACCGCAATAATATTTAACAACAAAATAACAAGGCCAACTAATTATAGAAACAATAGTGAACATAGAGCAATTAAGACAAACATCAATTAAATTAGGAACGAGAAAGAGGATCATGTTTATCATGCAAATTGGGTGGTGCATAGATACTCGTCACCTCAGCTATACACCACGCCCATGCATTTCACATAGAAAATAAGTGGGGAGTCCTATCCCCTCAAGTCAAAGTTAGACCAAACACTTACCTCAACTTCGCAGGCCACTCACATCTCAATTATAGCTTTTCCTTTAGAATCTTGCTCTAATTGCTCGAATCTAATCATAATTAACTCAATATCATTAATTAAAGCTAAAGGAACTAATTTTATTGAAAATTATAATTTTTTCTAAGTTTTCTATAAAAAAATGAAAATCCGACCTCGGGCCCCCTTGGTCAAAACTCGGGGTTCGGACCAAATTACGTTTACCCATTCACCAACGAACCCAAATATACAATTAGTTTCAAAATCTGACCTCAATTCGAGGTAAAGATTCGATTTTTAAAAAAATTCCTAATTCTACCTATGATTTTTAGCATAAAAATTCTTAGTTTTTGATTTAAAAGTGATAAAAAATAATGAGTAATTGAAAGAGTAAAGTTTAGAATTGATTACCTATGACTTGGGGATGATATTTGGTGAAGAAATTCGTTCCTATGGCTGTGGGGTTTGAAAATTTGAAAAAGAAGACGTATGACCGTTTTAGATATATTTTTCTGTCAGCTATTATGCCTCGTTTCTCATGCCAAACAATCCCAAAACTCAATTTTTATGTGTTCAATGGATTCCTTGTGAAATTCTAGTCAATGTAAGATTTTTAATCACGCCATTTGACCTTATAACGAAGGAGATATGTAGGTTTTAATATTTGCAAAAAGTGCATATTTTTAATACGTCGTCAGTGACAATTTCGTAATTAATCTGAAAAATCTGGCAATCTTAGTAAATGAACACAAAAGCCTCATACGATGTCCAAATTCGATGATTCTTTTTGCTACGGGTTCGTAATTACGATACAGATCCAATAATTCATTCAAAATAGAAATCGGAGCTCATTTTTTCAATATGATATCATTTATGCTTGAAGAAACGACGTCGAAGCATAAGAAAGAACGAGCGCAACACAACCCAAACCTATTTGAAACTCACCCGAGACCTCGGGACTTTAAAACAAATATGCAAGCAAGTCTAAAAGCATCATACGGACTTGCTCGTGCGATCAAATCATAAAAATAACATGTAAGACTATGAATTAAACCTCCAAACTCATCATTTTCATCAAGAACACTTAAAGTTCATAATTTTTCAACCGAATGTCCGTATCACGTCAAACGAACTCCATTTTTCACCAAATTTCACAATAAACCTATAAATATGATAACAAACCAAAATACGGGCCCGATACCAATGATTTCAAACATTTATTTTTTCTTTAATTCATAAATATTTCAGCAAAACAATTTCTTTCAAAATTTGATTTCTAAGGTTTGGGACCTCGAAGTTCATTTCGGGGAATACGCCCGAGTCCCATATTTTATTGCGGACCTCCCGGGATTGTCGGAACACAGATCCGGGTCTGTTTACTCAAAATGTTGATCAAAGTCAACTTTTATCAAATTTAAATTCTAGAAATCACAATTTCTTATATTTTCACATAAAAGTTTTTCGGTTTCACGCTCGGACTGCGCACGTAAATCAAGGTATTTAAATTTAGTCTATTTATGACTATTAAGCATGGAACGGAGTCTAAGTTTATAAAATGACCCCTTGGGTCATCACAATCTCCACCTCTAAAACATACGTTCGTTCTCGAACGAACATAGAAAATTACCTGAAATGGTGAACAAATGTGGATATCTACTCTGCTTGTCCGACTCGGACTCCTAGGTAGCTGCCTCAATGATCTGGCCTCTCCACTGCACTCGAACAGAAGGATAACTCTTAGATCTCAACTGGCGAACCTGCCGGTCTAAAATGGCTACCGGCTCCTCCTCATGAGTCAAGTCTTTGTCCAACTAGACATAGCTGAAATCTAACACGTGGGACGGGTCACCGTGATATTTCCAGAGCATAGACACGTGAAATACCGGATGAACTGAGGATAACCCTGGAGGCAACGCAAGTCTATAAGATACTTCCCCCACTCTATCAAGAATCTCAAATGGCTCGATATACCTGGGGCTCAACATACCCTTCTTCCCAAATCTCATAACATCCTTCATGGGTGATACCCGAAGCAATACTCTTCCTCCAACCATGAATTCTACATCTCAAACCCTATGATCTGCATAATTCTTTTGCCTAGACTGAGCTGCACGAAGTATCTCCTGAATAATCTTGACCTTTTCTAAGGCCTCGTGAACTAAGTCTGTACCCAGCAACCGAGCCTCTCCCGGCTCGAACCATCCAACTGGCGATCTGCATCGTCTACCATATAATTCCTCATAAGGAGCCATCTAAATGCTCGACTGATAACTATTATTATAAGCACACTCCGCTAACGGCAAGAACTGATCCCAAGAACCTTGAATGTCAATAACACAAGCGCGGAGCAAATCCTCCAAAATCTGAATGGTACGCTCGGACTGCCCGTCAGTCTGAGGGTGAAATGTTGTACTCAACTCTACTCGGGTATCCAACTCTCGCTGAACTACTCATCAAAAGTGCGAAGTAAACTGCATACCCCAATCAGAAATGATAGACACGGGCACACCATGAAGGCGAACTATCTCCCGAATATATAACTTAGCCAACCCCTCTGAAGTATAAGTACTTGCCACATGAATGAAATGTGCTGATTTAGTTAGCATATCCACAATAACCCAAACCACATTGAATTTCTTCTGAGTCCGTGGGAGCCCAACAACGAAGTCCATAGTGATACGATCCCACTTCCACTCTGGAATCTCTATCTGCTGAAGCAAACCACCAGGTCTCTGATGCTCATACTTTACCTGCTGACAATTTAAGCAACGAGCCACATAAGCCACAATGTCCTTTTTCATCCTTCTCCACCAATAATGCTGTTTCAAATCTTGGTACATTTTAGCTGCACCTGGGTGAATAGAATACTTGGAGCTGTGAGCCTTCTCAAGGATCAACTCACGAAGGCCATCAAAATTAGGCACATATAACCTACCCTGCATCCTCAAAACAACATCATCTCCAGCTGTAACCTGCTTGGAATCACCATGTCGAACTGTGTTCCTAAGGACCGCCAAATGTGGGTCATCATACGGTCAATTAAAGAAGACCGAGCGACTGTACAAACTAGAACACTGCTGGGCGAAACATCTAACCTCACGGACTGATTATCCAAAGTCTTAATGTCTGAAGCCAATGGTCTCTTTCCAACTGGAATATATGCAAGACTTCCCATACTCACCGCCTTTCTACTCAATGCATCTGCCACCACATTAGCCTTCCTTGGGTGATATAATATGGTGACATCATAATCTTTTAGTAACTCTAACCATCTTCGTTGCCTCAAATTTAGGCCTTTTCTGCTTGAATAAGTACTGGAGGCTGCGATGGTCAGTACAAACCTCACACGACACGCCATAAAGATAATGCCTCCAAATTTTCAAAGCAAACAATAACTGCTAACTCTAAATCATGAACATGGTAATTCTTCTCATGGACTTTCGACTGACGAGACGCATACGAAATCACCCTGCCATCCTGCATCAACACTGCTCCAAGGCCAACTCGAGAAGCATCACAATACACCGCGAAAGAACCGAATTTGATGGTAATACTAACACCAGTGCTGAAGTCAAGGCTGTCTTGAGCTTCTGAAAGATCACCTCGCACTCAGCTGACCATTTAAATGGGGAACCTTTCTGAGTCAATTTAGTCATATGGGCTGATATAGATGAAAACCCCTCCACAAAACTATGGTAGTAACCCGCCAAACCCAAGAAGCTCCTGATCTCCATGGCTGTAGTGGGTCTAGGCCAGTTCTTGACTGCCTCAATTTTCTTAATAGTTGACCCTAAACAATTACAGAATCACCAAATAACTTCACTTAACAATAATCCCCTTTCGACGTTTCACAATACTGATAACGAGCTGCGGTGCATGAAGACCTCATAATTATTTACCCGAATCAACGTGTCTCATTTAACGTCACTTGGGCGGGCACCTACCTTGTAGGTTAAGGCTCCATGATTATAGCACGAATTTGGAAAATTATGCACAGATAATTTATTTATTTATTTATTTGCTTACTTATTATTAGTATTACTTTTATTATTATTTATTCATTTATTATTATGATTATTATCATTATTTTATACATAAATTGTTGAATAAGCCTAACAGGTATGACTCTCTACCCGTACTATAGTAAAAGTTTAATTCACAAGGGAGAATTTAAACATAAGAATTTCCATCTCAAGGACCTCGTCCTTACATAACTTCCACCGCGACTCGTGGCCCGATTTAAACATCTCAAATCATATTAAAATGCAAGGATCTCGTCCTAAATTCTGAATCACAAGCAACATGCGTATCGTGCCAATCGAAACATTCCATTTCCCTCATTTAAATATTTTCCGTTAAACAAAATTACAACACGTAATGATAGACATAACTATCTCCGTATAATCCCACACTACGAGTATTCACATAAGTAGATTTTAGAGTTACGAAGCTCACCCGAGAGTGGAGCATATTGAGGACTTTCCTAGACACTCATAATCGAATCAGGTTACGGAAATTATCACTTTATAATAATTAGCGATTTTACTTGTAATGACACCATATGGTGTAGCAACCTCAGCCATACCATAGAAAATATATTAACAGGATGGGTCTCCACCTCTAGGAATCTGACCTCCGCCTTTGACATTCTAACCCCTTTTCTCCCTAGTTGGTCATGTAAGTTGAGTTGTAACTGCAGTGGGGAACGTAACCTGAGTGCTCTGATGAAATATGACTCTCCCGAGTCTAGACAATTTCTACCACTAGCCGAAATGAAGTATCAACCTGCCCTGAGTCATACAAAAATTTTAAAATCATATTTGAGTCCTTTAATGAGTCTGTGGACTTACTCTCTGGCTATATGAACCGAAGTAGGAGTATGACGGGCTAACTTATCGAACCTGATGGCATATTCTGACATATGACCTGACGCAACCGTTCAACCCTATTTCGCCACGTATTATGGAGAGTCCGAGAAACAACTCTTTCAAAAGCATTTATGAGAACTGAGTCAAGTAATTGAGGTTGCATTGGCTGATCATCCTCTTCGTAGGCTTGCCACAAACACAAGCGAACAATTTTTTCTTTTACCATTTGGACTCAACACTGTTGAGCTACCCCCTTTATTCATATACTTTTCATTATTATTTTGGGGTAACTCTCATCTCTATTGACACACAATGGTCACAAATGTAGAGCTCTATACCGATAAATCTTGGCACGAACCATGTAGTCTAGAAGCTTGCTAATCATTGTACTCCCTCTGGAGCACCCCAAAATCCACACCGTGACTTCCGCGCTGAGTAGACCTTCTGTAGATTTAAAGTTGTTTGAATAACTCCTTTGGTACTGAGGTATAAGGTTATTAAGGAGGCAGACATACCGCAATTCCCAGCTTTATCTCTTGCAAATCTCTAGCCTTATACATTCCAAGCCAAAACCGATATAACACATGGCCTCGCAATCTATTCCTTGACAATGGACTTCCCCACTTGGCACAAAGTCATAGGTCACAATGCCTGATAATCCACAATGTTAAACTACACAGCTCATATAAATAAATCCCGTTGCTTTCAACTTATTCCCATGTTCGGTAATACTTCATAGCAGCACTCAAGAAAATCATGTGGGTCTCAAAAGATGTACCACTGAAATGGAGTGGAAATTGTTTGGTAAACTTGTCCAACCTCGATAAACGGACTAGTGCATCCTGCAACACTGGAGTAGCTATAAATCCTTCTGGAATCTGAACTAGTCCAACATATACCGACTGAGCTAGAACCTCCGCGTCTAGATCTATTTCAGGCTTTACAATAGGTGATGATGTTTGAGCTTTAGACTGAGCTCTGCTTCTGTCTCTTCCCCTAATCGTAGCTGTCATTGGGGCTTCATCTCTTGTTCGGTTGTAGACGCTTTGCGCGTTGTCGAGATTTGTGAGAGGACAAGAATAGACGAGTTCAATCATCAATGATAGAATAAATTCGCATGATAGAGTAGAATAGAAGTGAAATTGTTCCTAACTTCATAGCCTCTGAGAGATAAGTACAGACGTCTCCGCACCGATCCTTCAAACTCTACCAAATTTGTTCGTGAATTTTGAGACCTAAGCAACCTAGTGCTCTGATACCAACTTGTCACGACCCAAATTCTCAATCTTAGGGATCGTGATGGCGCCTAACACCGCACTTGCTAGGCGGGCCAATGTTAGAATTCGATTATCTACTTTGCATTATTTATCCATTTAGACATAATAAAATAATCTAAAGTCAACTAAATCTATTGGTTTCGATGAATAATTTTCAGAGATAAAATAATGAACAATAAAATAAAGCGAACCACGAACTAATTTTATAAATAATTCTAAGACTACCCTAGGGTCTGGTGTCACAATTCACGAACTACTAAAGAATACTAGAAATAATGGCCTGAAAGAAATAATGTAATTGTTCTGAATATAATAAAACAACGTCAAGAAAATAGGAGAAGACTCTCGGGATCTGCGAACGCTGGCAGATATACCTCGTCTCTGCGAATAAATGAATAGCCGCTATAAATATCTCTACTGTTGGTCGGTACCTGGATCTACACAAAAGAGTGCAGAATGTAGTATCCATACACCCGACCCCATGTACGGAGTAAGTGTCGAGCCTAACCTCGACGAAGTAGTGACGAGGCTACGGTGGGGAATTAACAACATATAACCTGTGATGGTAATATATACAATAACGCAGTAAAATAATTCTACACGAACAAGAAAAAATATAACTGAGACAATAAATATAAAGCAAGAAGAAAATCTAAACAATTAATTAAGTACTGCAACAAAAATAAAATAACTTAGCCACCTTTCCCAGGCCTCAGTTATAACCAAATCTCAAATAATTTCCTAGTTCTCAAACTTTACTTCAAAATAATCACATGTACGAAACATAAGAAAAACCGTAGAGTAAAACGAGAATTTCCAAATCATTTAATGTTTAAAAAAAAATCAGTAAAACATCATTATTCCCCATTTTCACTGTCTTGTTGCGGCGCGCAACCCGATCCCACCTATTTGCAATATCACAATCAATGTATTCACCCGTATCATAATCAATTATCCACCCTTATCACACCAATTATCTACCCTTATCACAACAACACCTTATCACAACCCCCTTATCACACCAACACCTTATCACACCAAATTTTGATTCAAAAATTTCAAACAGAAAACAGTATAGCCCGTAAGCTTTAAACAATAACATCCCACAATAATATAAGCCGAATATATGTAATCACCGTAACACTATCAACCCAACTCAGTCTTTACATACCAGTATATGATTAAGAGAACAACCAACACTTTCAACACACTTACCACAACAATGTAATTAATCAAAAGAGACCAACATGAATATGTATTTCTATTTCCAAAAATAGTGTCAAACTACTCAACCTCTCTATAACACAAGGGGGGAAATTAAACACCCCGTACTCTTCCAAGATAACCGCAATAATATTTAACAACAAAATAACAAGGCCAACTAATTATAGAAACAATAGTGAACATAGAGCAATTAAGACAACCATCAATAAAATTAGGAACGAGAAAGAGGATCATGTTTATCATGCAAATTGGGTGGTGCATAGACACTCGTCACCTCACCTATACACCACGCCCATGCATTTCACATAGCAAACAAGTGGGGAGTCCTATCCCCTCAAGTCAGAGTTAGACCAAACACTTACCTCAATTTCGCAGGCCACTCACAACTCAATTATAGCTTTTCCTTTAGAATCTTGCTCTAACTTGCTCGAATCTAATCATAGTTAACTCAATATCATTAATTAAGGCTAAATGAACTAACTTTATTGAAAATTATAATTTTTCCTAAGTTTTCTATTAAAAAAATGAAAACCCGACCCCGGGCCCGCTTGGTCTAAACTCGGGGTTCAGACGAAATTACGTTTACCCATTCACCCACGAACCCAAATATGCTATTAGTTTATAAATCCGACCTCAATTCGAAGTAAATATTCGATTTTTAAAAAATTCCCTAATTCTACCCAAAATATAGATTTTTTTACCATGATTTTTTTTTGTTTTTGCTTTAAAAGTGATGCAAAATAGTAAGGAATTGAAAGAACAAAGTTTGAAATTGATTACCTATGACTTGGGGATGGAGATTGTTGAAGAAAATCATTTGTAGGGCTGAAAACCTCGAAATTTTGGTGAAGTAAGGGTTCTGCCTGTTTTAACAGGTATTTATATTAGCTCGGCTGAGCAACTGTGCGATCGTGGTTAATTAAATGCTATCGCACAGGGTAAGGGGAAACTGGGATGTGCGATCGCGGGGGTGGGGGTGCGTTCGCACAGGGAGGGGCTGGGGGCAGTGCGATCGCGGTTACATAGGTGCGATCGCACAGGGTTCCAAATAGGCTTCAAACTTTACTCTGTGCGATCACACAAGTCAAAATACCTGGACAACAGAACTGGAAAAACCAGCAGCTATTATTTGTGAAAAACACCTCGTGGCCTATCCGAAACTCACCCGAGCCCTCGGGGCTCTAAACAAATTATGCACGCAAGTCTAAAAATATCATACGGACTTGCTCATGCGATAAAATCACGAAAGTAACATGTAAATCTATGAATTAAACCTTAAAACTCATCATTTTCATCAAAAACTCTTAAAGTTCATAATTTCTCAATCGGATGTCCGAATCACGTCAAACGAACTCCGTTTTTCACCAAATTTCACAGTTAACCTCTAAATATCATAACAAAGTTGTACCGGGCTCCAGAACCAAAATACGGACCCGATACCAATGATTATTTAGCATTATTTCATTTCTTTAATTCATGAACATTTCAGCAAAAATATTTCTTTCAAAAATTGATTTCTAAGGCTTGGGACCTCGGAATTCATTTCCGGGCATACGCCCGAGTCCCATATTTTACTGCGGACCTCCCGGGACTGTCGGAACACGGATCCGGGTCCGTTTACTCAAGATGCTGACCAAAGTCAACTTTTATCAAATTTAAATTCTAAAAATCACTATTTCTAATATTTTCACATAAAAGCTTTCCGGTTTAACGCTCGGACTGCACACGCAAATCGAGGTATTTTATTTTAGTCCTTTTATGGTTATTTCACATGGAATAGAGTCTAATTTTATAAAATGACCCCTTGGGTCATCACAATCTCCACCTCTAAAACACACGTTCGTCCTCGAACGGACATAGAAAATTACCTGAAGTGGAGAACAAGTGTGGGTATCTACTCTGCATGTCTGACTTGGACTCCCAAGTAGCTGCCTCAACGGGCTGGCGTCTCCACTGCACTCGAACTGAAGAGAAGCTTTTAGATCTCAATTGGCGAACCTGCCAGTCTAAAATAGCAACCGGCTCCTCCATATAAGTCAATTCTTTGTCCAATTGGACAGAGCTGAAATCTAACACGTGGGACGGATCACCATGATATTTCCGGAGCATAGACACATGGAATACCGGATGAACTGAGGATAACCCTGGAGGCAATGCAAGTCTGTAAGTTACCTCCCCCACCTTATCAAGAATCTCAAACGACTCGATATACCTAGGGCTCAACTTGCCCTTCTTCCCAAACCTCATAACACCCTTCATGGGCGACACACGAAGCAATACTCTCTCTCCAACCATGAATGCTACATCACGAACCTTACGATCGGCATAACTCTTCTGCCTAGACTGCCTAGACGGGCACCCCATGAATGCGAACAATCTCCCGAATATACAACTCAGCCAACCGCTCTGAAGTATAAGTACTAGCCATAGGAATGGAGTGTGTTGATTTAGTTAGCATATCCACAATAACCCAAACCGCATCGAATTTCTTCGAGGTAAAGATTCGATTTTTAAAAAAATTCCTAATTCTACCCAAACCCTCAATTTTTAGCATAAAAATTCTTAGTTTTTGATTTAAAAGTGATGAAAAATAATGAGTAATTGAAAGAGTAAAGTTTAGAATTGATTATCTATGACTTGGGGACGATCCCAAAACTCAATTTTTATGTGTTCAATGGATTCCTTGTGAAATTCTAGTCAATGTAAGATTTTTAATCACGCCATTTGACCCTATAATGAAGAAGATTTGTAGGTTTTAATATTTGCAAAAAGTGCATATTTTTAATACGTCGTCAGTGACAATTTTGTAATTAATCTGAAAAATCTGGCAATCTTAGTAAATAAACATAAAAGCCTCATGCGATGTCCAAATTCGATGATTCTTTTTGCTACGGGTTCGTAATTACGATACGGATCTAATAATTCATTCAAAATAGAAATCGGAGCTCATTTTTTCAATATGATATCATTTATGCTTGAAGAAACGACGTCGAAGCATAAGAAAGAACGAGCGCAACACAAACCTATTTGAAACTCACCCGAGCCCTCAGGGTTCTAAACAAAACATGCAAGCAAGTCTAAAAATATCATACGGACTTGCTCGTGCGATCAAATCATAAAAATAACATGTAAGACTATGAATTAAACCTCCAAACTCATCATTTTCATCATGAACACTTAAAGTTCATAATTTTTCAATCGAATGTCCGAATCACGTCAAACGAACTCCATTTTTAACCAAATTTCACAGTAAACCTTTAAATATGATAACAAACCAAAACACGGGACCGATACCAATGATTTCAAACATTATTTCTTTTCTTTAATTCATAAACATTTCAGCAAAACAATTTCTTTCAAAAATTGATTTCTAAGGTTTGGGACCTCGAAGTTCATTTCGGGGAATACGCCCGAGTCCCATATTTTATTGCGGACCTCCCGGGATTGTCGGAACACAGATCCGGGTCTGTTTACTCAAAATGTTGATCAAAGTCAACTTTTATCAAATTTAAATTCTAGAAATCACAATTTCTTATATTCTCACATAAAAGTTTTCCGGTTTCACGCTCAGACTGCACTCGTAAATCAAGGTATTTAAATTTAGTATATTTATGACTATTAAGCATGGAACGGAGTCTAAGTTTATAAAATGACCCCTTGGGTCATCACAATCTCCACCTCTAAAATATACGTTCGTCCTCTAACGAACATAGAAAATTACCTGAAATGGTGAACAAATGTGGATATCTACTCTGCTTGTCCGACTCAGACTCCTAGGTAGCTGCCTCAACGTTCTGGCCTCTCCACTGCACTTGAACAGAAGGATAACTCTTAGATCTCAACTGGCGAACCTGCCGGTCTAAAATGGCTACCGGCTCCTCCTCATGAGTCAAGTCTTTGTCCAACTAGACATAGCTGAAATCTAACACGTGGGACGGGTCACCGTGATATTTCCAGAGCATAGACACGTGAAATACCGGATGAACTGAGGATAACCCTGGAGGCAACGCAAGTCTATAAGATACTTCCCCCACTCTATCAAGAATCTCAAATGGCTCGATATACCTGGGGCTCAACTTACCCTTCTTCCCAAATCTCATAACATCCTTCATGGGTGATACCCGAAGCAATACTCTTCCTCCAACCATGAATTATACATCTCAAACCTTATGATCTGCATAATTCTTTTGCCTAGACTGAGCTGCACGAAGTATCTCCTGAATAATCTTGACCTTTCTTAAGGCCTCGTGAACTAAGTCTGTACCCAGCAACCGAGCCTCTCCTGGCTCGAACCATCCAACTGGCGATCTGCATCGTCTACCATATAATTCCTCATAAAGAGCCATATAAATGCTCGACTGATAACTATTATTATAAGCACACTCCGCTAACGGCAAGAACTGATCCCAAGAACCTTGAATGTCAATAACACAAGCGCAGAGCATATCCTCCAAAATATGAATGGTACGCTTGGACTGCCCGTCAGTCTGAGGGTGAAATGCTGTACTCAACTCTACTCGGGTATCCAACTCTCGCTGAACTGCTCATCAAAAGTGCGAAGTAAACTGCATACCCCAATCAGAAATGATAGACACGGGTACACCATGAAGGCGAACTATCTCCCGAATATATAACTTAGCCAACCCCTCTGAAGTATAAGTACTTGCCACAAGAATGAAATGTGCTGATTTAGTTAGCATATCCACAATAACCCAAACCACATTGAATTTCTTCTGAGTCCGTGGGAGCCCAACAACGAAGTCCATAGTGATACGATCCCACTTCCACTCAGGAATCTCTATCTGCTGAAGCAAACCACCAGGTCTCTGATTCTCATACTTTACCTGCTGACAATTTAAGCAACGAGCCACATAAGCCACAATGTCCTTTTTCATCCTTCTCCACCAATAATGCTGTTTCAAATCTTGGTACATTTTAGCTGCACCTGGGTGAATAGAATACTTGGAGCTGTGAGCCTCCTCAAGGATCAATTCATGGAGGCCATCAACATTAGGCTCACACAACCTACCCTGCATCCTCAAAATGCCATCATCTCCAACTATAACCTGCTTGGCATCGCTGTGCCGAACCGTGTCCCCAAGGACCTCAAGATGTGGGTCCATCCTGTCGCTCTCGGATACGATCAATTAGAGAAGATCGAGCGACAATATAAGCTAGGACACTACTGGGAGAAATATCCAACCTCACGAACTGATTAGCCAAAGTCTGAATGTATGAAGCCAACGGTCTATTGCCAACTGGGATATATGCAAGACTGTCCATACTCACCGCCTTTCTACTCAATGCATCGGCCACCACATTGGCCTTCCCCGGATGATTCAATATAGTGACATCATAATCTTTTAACAACTCTAACCACCTCAGCTGCCTCAAATTTAGATCTTTCTGCTTGAATAAGTATTGTAGGCTGTGATGGTCAGTAAAAATCTCACACGGCACGCCATAAAGATAATGCCTCCAAATTTTCAAAGCATGCACAATAGCTTCCAACTCTAAATCATGAACAAGGTAATTCTTCTCATGGACTTTCAACTGACGAGACGCATACGCAATCACCCTGCCATCCTGCATCAACACTGCTCCAAGGCCAACTCGAGAAGCATCACAATACACCATGAAAGAACCCGAATCTGATTGTAATACTAACACCGGTGCTGAAGTCATGGCTGTCTTGAGCTTCTGAAAGCTCGCCTCGCACTCATTTGACCATGTAAATGAGGCACCTTTCTGAGTCAATTTAGTCATTGGGGCTGCTTTGGATGAAAACCCCTCCATAAAACTATTGTAGTAACCGGCCAAACCCAAGAAACTCCTAATCTCCGTGACGGTGGTGGGTCTAGGCCAGTTCTTGGTTGCCTCTATCTTCTTAGGATCAACCTGAATACCCTCAGCTGATACGATATGACCCAAAAAGGCTATGGAATCTAACCATAACTCACATTTAGAAAACTTAGCATACAACTGATTATTTCTTAACGTTCGGAGTGCTATACGGAGATGCTGCTCATGCTCTTCCCGGCTGCAGGAGTATATAAGAATTTCATCAATGAACACGATCACAAAAGAGTCCAGATGTGGCTTGAAAACCCGATTCATTAAGTCCATAAAGGTCGCTGGAGCATTAGTCAGCCCAAAAGACATAACCGAAAATTCATAGTGCCCATACCTCGTATGAAAGGCTGTCTTAGGGATATCAGACGCCCTAATCTTCAACTGATGGTAGCCTGACCTCAAATCAATTTTTGAAAATACTCTAGCACCCTGAAGCTGATCAAATAGGCCATCAATCCTCGGCAATAAATATTTATTCTTGATAGTAACTTTATTCAGCTGCATGTAGTCTATGCACATTCTCATTGACCCATCTTTCTTCTTTACGAAAAAAACCGGTGCACCCCAAGGCGAGACAATGGGTCTTATGAAACCCTTACCTAGCAAATCTTGTAACTGTTCTTTTAACTCTTTCAGTTCTGGTGGGGCCATCCAATATGGAGGAATGGAAATGGGTGAGTGCCCGGAGCCACATCAATAAAGAAATCAATATCCCTGTCGGGCGGCATACCCGACATGTCTGCAGGAAATACCTCAGGAAATTCACACACGATAGGAACTGACTCTATAGAAGATACCTCAGCATCAGAATCACAAATATGAGCCAAATAAGCCAAATAAGCCAAACACCCTTTCTCCACCATGCGACGAGCCTTGGCATATGAAATTACCCGGCTGGGAGAACGACTAGGATTCCCTTTACATTCTAATCGAGGCAACCCCGGTAAGGCTAAGGTAACCGTCTTGGCGTGACAGTCCAAAATGGCATAGTAGGGCGACAACCAATCCATGCCCAATATAATATCAAAGTCAACCATGTCTAGGAGTAAAAGATCAACACTAGTTTCAAGACCTTTGATAACTACCACGCACGAACGATATACTCGATCTACCATAATAGCATCCCCCACCGGTGTAGACACATAAACATGAACACTCTAGGGCTCACGAGACACATTCAAATACGAGGCAAAATAGGAGGAAACATACAAATAAGTAGACCTCGGATCAAACAAAATGGAAGCAACTCTATCACAAACTGAGATGATACATGTAATAACAATGTCATAGGATTCTGCCTTAGGTCTAGCTGGAAAAGCATATAGTCAGGGCGGAGCCCCACCACCTTTAACCACACCTTTGGGAGGACCTCCACCTCTAGCAGGCTGACCTCCACCTCTAACATTATAGCCTCTACCTCTGACTACCTGACCCCTACCCCTTGCTGGCTGGGCAGGTGGTACTGCAACTGGTGCCTGAACTATGGCACGAGAACCCTAGTAATGATGCTAACTACTCAAAAATTTCGGACAAACTCTACGCATGCCCATATTCACCACACTCAAAACATCCCTCCTGATATGAGGACTAACCCTAACGAACCGGCTGACCACGATAACAACTTTGTAGAGGAGGTGCTCTAATAGGAGTTGAAGGAGCACTGTAGACTGGCTGAGCATAAGGAGGTGCATAAGAACCACGACCCCCTAAAGTACCATGTGAAACCTATAGCGCTGAATGGAATGGCCTCTGCTAAACGAAATCCCGCCTCCAGATGAGGCACCACTGAAAACACCGGAATGGCGAGATTTCTTGTCTTACCCCTGACCTCCTATCCCAAGAACTGACATCCTGAAGAGAAATCTCGGATCCTGTATCCTTGGCCATCTGCAACCTGATGGGCTGAGCAAGGCCATCAATAAACCGTCTGACCCTCTCCCTCTCTGTGGGCAATATAAGCATAACATGTCTAGCCAAATCCACAAAACGAGTCTCATGCTGAGTCACAGTCATGTTACCCTGCTGTAGTCGCTCAAACTGACGACGCTTATCCTCCCGAGTAGTGACAGGTAAGAACTTCTCCAAAAAGAGATAGGAAAACTAATCCCAAGTCAGAGCTGGTGATCCCGCTGGCCTAGTCAACAAATAATCTCTCCACCATTTCTTGGCGGAACCAGTCATCTGAAAAGCTGCAAAATCGACCCCATTGGTCTCCAAAATACCCATATTACGCAACACCTCATGACAACTGTCCAGATATTCATGTGGCTCCTCTGAAGTAGAACCAATAAAATGGACAGGAAATAGCTTAATGAACCTGTCAAGTCTCCACAAAGCATCTGATGACATGGCTTCCCCATTAGCGAGCGACACTGCAGCAACTGGCTGAATTTCCCCAACGGTATTGATCACTGGAGTCTGAACCTGAGGAGTAGTCTGAACTAGAGTGTAGGTAGTAGGAGTAGGGACCCCTCCTCCAGCCTGAGATACGGCTTCTGCAATAGGAAAGGTTCCAGTCTAGGCTACACTCTCCATAAGGCCCACTAAATGGACCAAAGCATCCTGAAGAACTAGGGTAGCAATAAACCCCTCGGGAGCCTGAGCTGGTCCCGCTGGGATAGTCTGAGTCGGAACTCCCTCATTAATCTCAATCTGGGGTTCCGCAGTTGTGGCTGCTGCCTGAGCAATGGGCTGAGTCCTGCATGTGATGACCCAAAAGGTCATCTTGTGTAAATTTAACTAAAACTATACTCTGAGGCCCCGAGAGCCTCTGTTAATCTCACCTCGATGTGCGTGCACAGCCCGGGCTCGTAGCCAGGAAAACTTTATGTGGAAACTTGATAAAGAGTTAAATTTATAATAATTAATTGATTAAAGTTGACTTTGGTCAACATTTTTTGGTAAACGGACCCAGGCCCGTGATTTGACGGTCCCGGAAGGTCCGTAGGAAAATATGGGACTTGGTCGTATGCCCAGAATCGAATTCCGTATTATGGTTCCGATGCCTGGAACAGGTTCAATATGTGTTATATGAGTTATCTGTAAAATTTGGTAAGAAACGGACTTGGTTTGACGTGTTTCTGATCAAAAATAGAAAAGTTGATAGTTTATGAAGTTTGAGAAAATTCCATGGATTTTGGAGTTTAATTCATTGATTTTGATGTTATTTTGGTGGTTTAATTATTTGAATAAGTCCGTAGGATATTTATGAGGTTGTGTGTGTAATTGGTTTTGAGCCCCGAGGGCTCGCGCGAGTTTTGGGTAGGTATCAGAGTGCAAAAAGTTAGAAAAATCTGGTGTTTTAATGCATCTTCTGGTGTCTGATGTTTTATTTAGTGCGATCGCATACATAGCTCCGCGATCGCATAGCTTTGTGTGAGGGGGAGGGTCAGTTCTTCTATGCGATCACATATCACAGTCTGCGATCGTATAGGGGTATAGGAGGTCTGGGTCGGGGGCTGGTCCAAGGTGTTGTGCGACCGTATTGGTTTACCCGCGATTGCAGGGGTATAAGGTAGAGTTACTGTGCGATCGCAGCCCCAATTTCGCCATCGCAGAGCTTAGAAGACCATCTTCTATGCGATCGCATCTCACTCTTCGCGATCACATAGAGTAAATTCGTCCAGTTATTTTCTTAAGTCAAAAATAGAATACTACTACGATATTTTCACTTTTTCACCACCTTCTTCTTCTCCAAGACCCCATAGGCGATTCCCAAGCTAGTTTTCCTCCATAACCACTTGGGTAAGTGATCCTAACTCTAATCCCTTCCATTTTTCCTTCATAAATCACTAGAATCTAGGTCTAATAACATGAAATCAAGGTAGAAATTAGGGATTTTGGGTAGAGTTAGGGCTTTTGGAATTTTGGGGAATTCAACCTCGTTTTGGGGTCGGATTTCAAAATAAATTGTATATTCGGGCTCGTGGGGAAATGGGTTATCGGGTTTTGGTCCGAACCTCGTGTTTGGACCAAGCGATCCTGGGGTCAAATTTTGGTATTTTGGAAGAATGATGGGAAATGTATAATTAAGCTTTGGAATTGAATTATTGAGTCATTATTGATGTTATTAAGTCGATGATGTCTAGATACTATCATTTTGGAGTTGGATTCGAGAGGAAAGGCGGTGATTGAGGCTTGACTTGCATTTTTGGAGCTGAGTTAAGTGTTTGGCCTAACCTTAGCTTGAGGGAATAGGTATAGAGTCTTATTTTCTATGTGTAATCCATGTCCAACGTATAAGTAAGGTGACGAGTACCTATGTGTTGTGGTCAAGCATTCCCGTGAGTCAAAATGTGATAATTTATACCGCGTTCTTGATATTCTTTGTGTTATGAATAATTGATTTCGAAGGGTTACATTGATGTTGTTTCGTGATGTGGGAAGTTGTTGATTAATTGTTCAGTTAAGGGCTTTACTGTTGAGATTATACTACCCCTGAGTGAGATTGGCTATTGATTTTTGCTTTACAGTTGAGCTTTCTTATTGTTAATTTTCATATCAAGTTGTTGCCTTTATATGTGCTATGCACAAGGAGACATTCCATGCCGAGTGATTTTATTATTCATCGCACGAGGGGACATTTCGTGCCGAGTGATTATTATTTATGCACGAGGGGACATATCGTGTCGAGTGACTGTGAGGGTATACACGAGGGGACATTCCGTGTTGAGCGATCTTATTATTTATGCACATGGGGACATTTCGTGCCGAGTGATTGTGAGATTATGCACGAGGGGACATGCCGTGCCTTTTGTTGTTCATTTACTTGTTCCGAGATGTTAAACTCCTATTTTTACTTCTACATTTCAATTATTCCATGTTCTACTGTGTTGGTGTTTTTTGTCCCTTTTATCCCCAGCATGTTCTCCCCGTACCTGTATTTACTAGTTTATTTATGTTATTATTTTCTGTTTGAGTATAGAATTGCACAGGTATGAATTGTTGTCGGTCCTAGCCTCGTCACTACTTTGCCGAGGTTAGGCTCGACACTTACTCAGTACATGGGGTCGGTTGTACTGATGCTACACCTACACTTCTTTATGTTGTGCAGATTACGCAGCCGGACCCGGTGGACATTAACGGAAGGAGTATCCTTCAGTCCATTCAGGAAACATCAAGGTAGACCCGCAGACGTTCGTGGGCCTTGGCGTCACCTTTTACCCTTCTCCTTCAGTTTTCTCTTATTTTTATAGTTCAAAGACAGTTATATGTATTTATTTTTCAGACCCTTTGTATTTAGTAATCTCATAGACAGTTCGTGAGTTAGTGACACCAGTTCTGGGTTAAATTTACGGGATTTATTTTGAAGCTTGTTATATAGTTCTGAAATTAGTTAACTTTCATATTGTTAATCACAGTTGCCTTAGTTATCCTGTTCTTTTTAACTGTTAGTGAGTTTATTTATTCAAAACGTTGGCTCGTCTAGCGGGTTCAATGTTAGGCACCATCACGGCTTGAAGGTGGGATTTCGGGTCGTGACACTGCACCTGCCTCGGCCTCTGGCGTGGCCTCGGCCTCTGCCCTTAGTAGGAGCTGCTACTGCTAGAGGTCCGAAATTCTGGTCAGTGGAAGATGACGCACGTGTTCTCGCCATCTGCGAGAGAATAGAAGGATCCAAATCAGTATTTGAGATACAAGAATCGCACGATAGAATAGAAATAAAAATGGAGTTGTTTCCTAACTCAATAGCCTCTGAGAGATAAGTACAGGCGTCTCTGTACCGATCCTTCAGACTCTTCTAAGCTTGTTCGTGGATTGTGGGACCTAAGTAAACCTAGTGCTCTGATACCAACTTGTCACGACCCAAATTCCCATACTTAGGGGTCATGATGGCGCCTAACACCACACTCTAGGCAAGCCAATGTTAGAATTCAGTTAATCAACTTTCTTAAGTAATTACTTAAGCATAAATGAAACAATTTCCAAATGAACTTAACTAGAACAATTCCCGAAAATAATAAAGTAGCATAATAATAATGACCAATTAAGTAAAACGAACCACGAACTAATTATAATAATAAATCTAAGACTACCCTAGGGTCTGGTGTCACAATCTACAAACAACTAAAAAATACTACACATAATGTCTGAAAGAAATAGTGTAACTGTTCTGAATGATATAAAACAATGTATGTAAATATAGGAGAAGACTCTCGGATATCTGAGAACGCTGGCAGATGTACCTCATGTCCCGGAGGTGACACGTGGATTAAGCATTAAATGGAAGTGACAAGCTACACCTATGTTCAGAGAAGAATGCAATGTTTCGAAGTAAAGCGGCAGCAAAATATTCCCGCCATAAATGCGTATCCACTTACCAAATATTAATCGATAAATAAATGGTAAGTGGGGGGACTATCTGTGTTGATAAAAAAGAGCTTCACACGTATGATAATTCTTGATGATTTAGCCAGTTACGTGGACCAAGGAAAACATGACGACTGGACATAACTCTATAAGAAGGTGCGAGATAAAGAGGCAAAGAGGCATGACACTATATACCCACGAGGTAATCAGCTACGGGAAACTCAACTTGATTGAGGCAAGGAAGATACACGGTCAGAACAAATATGGACAGAGCTACGGGCAGATTCAAAGATCTTCAATTAATGATCCACACGTTACATAACCTTCACGCAGCAGTTACAGTTATTCTTTGTAACGTTACATTAATGTAATAATTAATCATTAATGTGTTATCATTTCAAGAGGTAAACGTTATACTGAGGAATTCCCTATATAAGGGAATAGAAGTTAACTTGTAAGGGATATCCGAACTACGAATACAATACACTTTACTTTTCTGTGCATCATATTATTAACCATTTACTTACTCATTCGTAATTATCATTATTTCTTGATTATCAAAAACCCGTGTTCATCCTAAAACTAGCTTTAGTCAAGGGATCTAATTCTTGGGTTAACATACGCCCGAGTCCTATATTTTACTGCGGACCTCCCGGGAACGTCGGAACACAGATCCGGGTCCGTTTACTCAAAATATTGACCAAAGTCAACTTTTATTAAATTTAAATTCTAGAAATCACTGTTTCTTATATTTTCACATAAATGTTTTCCGATTTCACGCCCGGAATGCACACACAAATTGAGGTATTTAAGTTTAGTCTATTTATGACTATTAAGCATGGAACGGAGTCTAAGTTTATAAAATGACCCCTTGGGTCATCACTGGCGATAATCAAATGAGACCAAATAGCAACGTAAACCTCCACAATCACAAAACAGTTAACTGCATTTCTCACAACTTCCTCAATATTATCA
>MDKH01081080.1:0-15893 GCA_005239495.1 Nicotiana undulata | reverse complement strand
ACTATTTTCCTCACTGAAATGTTATGATTTTTCACTTAGTCTTTTCTGTGAAATTGATTTTGAAACTCAGAGTATTTTGATACTACTTCTTGAAAATAAAACATTGTTTTGGGTCGAGAATCCGGTATATTTATGGCCTGAAGGGCAAACTGAGAGTGTCTGACTGAGTGAGGTTGCTGGCCTATATTGTGAGAATGTTATGATAAGAGTGTGGCTGCTAGCCAATATTGTGAGTGATTTTTGCCATGATGTGGCTTGTTTATAGTGCTTGGGCTATAGGAGCCCCTCCGGATTCTGTACACACCCCCAGTGAACGCAGGTACCTAATGAGTGATGCACGCGGGGCTTATGCTGAGTGATTGTGAGGTTGCCTGATGGGGAGAGTGACTGTGAGGTTGCCTGATGGGCAGAGTGATTGTGAGGTTTCCTGATGGGCAGAGTGATTGTGAGGTTGCCTGATGGGCTAATACTGAAAGAAATGGTTACGAGAAATGATTATGGCCCGAGGGGCAGATTTACGATGATTTTTACTGAGTTTTCAAACTATGATTTACTTCGTTTTCCAACCAGTTTGTTTGTACTTAGAATTTTACTAAGATATACTGATATTGCACTTGTTTCAAGGATTTCTAGAAACTGATCTTTTGAACTCATGTATTTGATGAATACTATGTGGTGACTTGGTGTTTTACTGGATTTTGTGAATTTGTGTATCTGTATTATGTGTTTTATATTTCTCAGACTGCGATTTATTTTCATTACTATTGAGTTGGCGTACTCATATAGACTCCTTGTGCCTCTGTGCAAGGATTCAGGTACCGATTTGGATCAGTAGCTTCCTTATTCGTTAACAACAGTTCACGGGATTTCGAGGTAGCTGTCCAGCGTCCACAGCTTCTCCATTTCCCTTCGTTATTTAGTTTTAGCATTTGATTCAGAGACATATATTATAGTTTTAGCATAGTTAGATTTATTTATTCTTAGATGCTCATGACTATTGACTCCAGTCTTGGGAGGTTTTGTTTAGACTATTATTGGGACGCTAAGACTTAAAGAATTTAAATTATGCTTGGTTGCATGCTTATTATTAAATTGTGAACTCTTATAATTGAACAAATTCGTAGTAGGTGATGGTTGGTTAGCCTAGTTCCACGATAGGCGCCATCATGACCTGTTAGGATTTGGGGTCGTGAAATATTAGGTTATGTGTTAAGGTTAAGGGGGTATGGACCTAAGAATCATGGACTTGGTCTGAATTGGGCTAAATTTTGGCTAAATTTACCTTTAAAAGTGGCCCTTTAACTATACTAGACTAATAAATGTTAATTACTAAAATAATATCTATAAAATTGTGAAATCATTCCTAATTAATTAAAACAAACTACCTTATGACATGAAGTTATATATATTGATATTTTAAAATTATACTAAAATAAAAATGGATTAAAAATAATATTTTTCTAAAAATACCTAGAACCTTAATAAATAAAAATGAAACTAGTTTTGAAATTTGTTTTTTGCTTTTTTGATAAAATAAAGTAAAAGAGTCAAAAATAGTTAAAATAGCGATATTAGACCTAAACTAAATATTTGACCGCTAATAAGTGTAAAATCTCGGGGAGGGTAAAAAATTACATGTCTACAGGTACGACACGGTAGAGGTTTTCGTGAGTCAGCTAGTTTAGTTGCATTACTAGCTTCGCATGGGGTTTTAGGTACTCATGGGTCTCAAAGTACTCGTACTGTATGGTTTCCACAGCCACGTTAGCAGAGAGGTCGTTTTGAGCGTGGAGATGTCAGCCACAGGGTGAGAGATTGTTCCAGGATTCAAGCAGGTGTGTTATAGCGGGGTATTCAGGTGAGTATAGGGTGCCCAAGAGGGGGAGGCCCAACCCGGCCCGTTGTTGTGTTTCGTATAGTAGGTTGGAGGCCGTTGTGCCAGATATTATCATACATGCATGTTTTGATCTGTTACAGAGGTGCACCATTGGTATATCACTATAGTTCTGTTGGTCGGGACGCGTTTTCCCTTATTTGTTGCTTTATTTATGAGTGAGTTTCATGTATTGCACCATATTTTCGTGTTTGCTCCCGTTGGGAGATTCTATGAGTAGTAGCCCGTGTCTATCGTTGTTTTATTCATCCTTGATAGTGCTGAAGCTGGAAGTGAGTCCTTGTTGTTATTCATGGAAAGATTTATGTGATTTGTTCCTAAGTATTCTGGTTACGAGCTGTGATTTGATAATCTATCGAGACATGAGTTCAGTGAGAGTTATGATTTTATTAGCCGAGATGAGTTAGTGGGAGATTTCAATTGGTATGATATATATTCGGTATATGATTTAGAGTTGAGGGAAAGATCCTCGTGATATTTTGTGGTTCGATATGGGTGAATCGGGCTGAGTACCGCGGTGGAAGTTATATCAGGATGAGATCCTTGTGATTTTTTCATATGCTTTACTTTTTCCTTGTTATATTGTTTTTGTAGGTCAGTATTGATAGAGTTGTGTCTGTGAGCTTGTTTGATAGTTTCCTTATGTGTTTCTATTTTCATATTCAGTCATTTTCGTTATGTGTTTCCTGAGTTTCAGCTTGTGGGATGTGTGCCCAGTGGTGTTAGTTGTGGCTTGGTGATTCGGATGTCTAATAATGACGTCTCCCTGTTTATTGCATCATTATAAGTATTATGGGGCTTGGAAACATAGTTCTTTCAGATATGAGGCTAATCGCCAGTGCTGGATTGATTTCAGACAACTAGTGTGATCAGAATTGTTATTATGAGCCTATGTGTGGTGTGTTATATTGTGTGGTCATATCTGGTGGGTGTAGTCATGATTTGATGCTTCATGTTGAGGCAGACACCGGATATGGATTTTGAATCAGGTCTTTTGGAGATGAGTAGGAGGTGAGAAATTGAGTTATGAGGCTTATCGGTGGTGATAGGAAGGCTAAATTGCTGTTGTGATGGTGTCATCAGGCTTATGTAGGTTGGGGTGACGTGGGATCACCCGCGGGTGTGTGTTGGAAGTGAGTATTCAACGTTTGGATGAGTTTGGGGTGAATATTGGCACGTTCGAGGACGGACATTTGTTTTAAGAGGGGGAGAATGTAACGACCCAACCGGTCGTTTTGAGAATTTAAGATCCGTTCGGTGATGCAAGGTCATGAACAACTTCACATTGTGTATATCGACCTATGTGCGTGGTTTGATTCAGTTACCGGATAATCCGAAGTCGAATTGATAGGAAAATTACAAATTTTTGAAGCTTAAGTGATGGTAGTTGATCGGAGGTTTGACTTTTGTTTAAACGGCCTCAGAATGAGTTTTGGGTGATGTCAAAAGCTTCGTATGATGATTTTGGACTTAGGCCTGCGTCCGAAATTAGTTTTGGTGGTCCGTAGAGTAATTTGAGGTAATTTGGTGAAAGTTTGAATTTCGGCGATTTCGGCCGGTAAGTGAAATTTTGATATCAGGCTCGGAATGGAATTTTGGGAGTGGATGTAGGCCCGTTGTGTTATTTATGACTTGTTTGCAAAATTTCACGTCATTCTGGGTTGAATTGATAGGTTTCGGCACGAGTTTTGATCTTTGAAGATTTGAAATTTATAAGTTTGATCTTTGGTTTGATTCGTCGTTTTGGTGTTGTTTTATGTGAGTTGAAACCTCAAACGAGTCCGTGTTAGGTTATATGACTTGTCTGTATGTTTAGACGGGGTCCCGTGGGCCTCGGGTGTGTTTTGGATGGGCTTCGGGTAAAATTTCTTCTAATCTTAACTGTTGTTCTGTCTTCTGTCCTTCCTTCTATGCGATCGCATAGTGTTCTGCGACCCACCCCAGTTTTCCTTCAATGCGTTCGCACCTCCACACTCGCGTTCGCATAGTTCTTTCATTTGGGCATCAAATAATTCCTTCAATACGATCGCATCCCCTGCTTCGCGATTGCAAAGTATAGCTTTTGGCAGCAGATAATCCCTTCTATGCGATCGAATGCCATATCTCGCGAACGCATAGTGCAAATTCGACAGTAGCCATATTTTCCTTCTATTCAATCGCATCAGTCCTTACGCGAGCGCATAACACATTTTAGGCCAGTTATTATTTTCCTCTACGCGATCGCAATGCTTAAAATTTTGGGCAAACATATTATATTCCAAAATCGAGGGTTAAGCCATTTTAATCACATTTTGACTTCTAGAGCTCGGTTCTTGGCGATTCTTTGAGGGTTTTATACACAAATTGAATGGGTAAGTGTTCTTCAACTAGAATTGAACATATTCCATGATTTTATCCTTAGTTTCATCATTTAATTTGTGTTTTGAGTTGAGGAAAATGTTTGTTTTGAAAGAAAATTTCTAAAAGGAAAAATCGCGATATGAGGGGACAAATAGTATCGAAATTTGATAAATTTTGTATGGTGGAACTCGTATCGGAATGGATATTCGGATTTTGTAAAATTTGACGGGTTCTGAGGTGCGGGCCCGAGGGTCGACTTTTGGGTCGATTTTTATAATTTTGTAAAGATTGAAACTTTATTATTCGGAATAGTTCCTTATACGATTTATGTGTGTTTTGGAGTTGTTATAGTTGGATTTGAGTCATCCGGAGATATTTTTGCCCGAAAAGTCCATTTTAGAGTACCGGGTTGTCGTCTTTGAGGTAAGTATCTTGCCTAACCTTGTGTGGGGGAAATTACCCCTTAGGATTTGAGTCTCCTATGTTGATTGTAGCCCGTGTACTTAGGTTTAGTTTGATAATCATCCATGTTGATGGTATCTCCTTGGTGTGGCCTATTACTGAGCATTTTTCAAGTTGAGTTTTATTCCGTGAAGCTAATTGTTTAAGAGAGATTGGTTATAGTTGTTTTCCCTTGCCGGGATGATTTGGTTTCTTCTTGTTGTGAACTTGAATATTGAGAATCGTTTCTATATTTGCTTGTTTTCCCCTCGTTACACTATTTTCCCTTTGTGCTTGGCATTCCCTTAAGTGGTTACTTCTTATGAGTGAGTTTTACCATTCTTGTGATTTAAGTTCTTGTGTTGATTTGCTAGTCGCACTTGGCATTTATGTATTTTGTTGCTTTTGTGCTTGTTGTGGAAATGTACGATCTTTCTGTCGTGTTCTAGTTGCTCTCTCTGTTGGATGCATTGCATATTTAAATTGGGACTACAGACGTATTCCAGGAGCTTTCCCCCTGTACTGCATATTTAAATTGGGACTATAGACGTATTCCAGGAGCTTTCCCCATGTACTGCATATTTAAATTTGGACTACGGATGTATTCCTGGAGCTTTCCCCCTATACTGCATATTTACTTTGGAACTACGGACGTATTTTGGGAAATCCCCCAGCACTGCATATTTATTTTGGGACTATGGACAAATTCCGGGAGATCCCCCTGTACTGCATGACAAATTTTGAGCTACGGAACGAAATTCTGGTTGTTTTATATTGAAGGAAAACTATGTGAAAGACAATTATTGAAAAGTAAAGTTTAAAGGACTTTACCTTGAAGGAAACTATGTTTGCAAGGTTATTATTTTAAAGGGGTATGTTTGTAAAGCGTTTATCCTGAAGAAAATTATGTTTGAAAAATATTTATTTGAAAGGTACATTTGAGAAGCTTTTATTGAAAGGAATTTCGTTTGAGGATTTCGTTCTGTAAAGTATATTTATATATATCTTTAGAGGAAGTATATTTCTAAGGAAATTTTCCAACTGAAATGATTGTATTTTAAAGCTTTCCATATAAACTTGCGAGTGAAAGGTTTCACTCGAAGATTTTGACCAATTTAATGGGTTTGTTGGCTGAGGCCTGATGTGGAAAAACTAATGCAATGCTGAGTTACTGGTGTTCTTATTACGTTGTGGTTTCTGGATTCTGGCTTGTATTTTTGTCAATCCTTCTGTGTATTATTATTTTGTTCCGTTGTTGTTGGCTGTACTTTCTTCCGCATTGAAGATGTTCTGTTATATACTATATTTTGTAGTCCTTAGATAGAGGTCATATCCCGTCATTTTCCATATTTAAGTCTGTATAATTTTCTAGACCAGTGGTGTCTTGACTAGTCCTCGTCACTACTTCACCGAGGTTAGTCTTGATACTTACTGGGCACCGCTGTGGTGTGCTCATACTACACTTCTGCACATTTTTTATTTTGTGCAGATCCAAGTATTGATTGTTAGTAGTTGCGTGTCATTACCGAGGATACTCAAGGTAAACCTGCTGCTGCGTTCGCAGGCTTCAGAGTCGCCTTCCTACTTTTATTCAACTGTTCTTACTAATTCTAAACAGTTGTATTTAGAAGTTGTAGTAAATTGTGTAGAGCTTATGACTTGTATTGCCGGTTTTGGGAAATTATAAATTCTGTAAGGATCTCTATAACGAGACTGTTAGATTTCCTTTATTATTGTTGTTATTCAGTAAATGTTAGGCTTACCTAGTCCCTAAGACTAGGTGCCATCACGATACCCAACATAGGGAAATTTGGGTCATGATAGGACCCGCTCGAGATCTCAAATCACATCAAACCACGACGAAACAATGAATCGCACCATGAATTGAGCTTAGGAACTTTAAATCGTCCAACTTCTAAAACTCGTGCCGAAACCTATCAATTTAACCCGGAATGACGCCAAATTTTGCAGACAAGTCCCAAATGACATAACAAAGCTGCTCCAACTCTCAGAATTGTATTCCGATCCCGATATCACAAAAGTCAACTATGGGTCAACTTCTCCATTTTCCAAACTTCAACTTTTCCAACTTTTTGCCGAATTGCCTAAAATTACTCTACGGGCCTACAAATCAAAATCCGGACGCGCTCCTTATTCCAAAATCACCATACAGAGCTGTTGACATTATCCAAAACTTATTCAGGAGCCGATTACACAAAAGTCAAATTTCGGTCAAATTTCACCGCTTAAGCTTCCAAAACTAGAATTCTTCTTCCAATTCGACTCCGAAACATACAGCAACTGAATATAACCATGCACGCATGTATATATACACATGTGGATCTATTAAAGACCTTATTCCACCGAACGGAGCTTGAATTCTCAAAACGAACGGCTGGGTCGTGACATGCCCCCCTCGGCTAGTGTTGTCCGCTCGGGTAAGCCAGGTCTAGAACAATCACCCCAGGGTTCAAACCTAGAATGACATAGCCTCATGCCGGATCCCTAGTAGGAACATTTTGTTTGCATCACGTGCGTTTGACTTTGGGGACTCAACACAGGGGCTGGGTTCGTCTAGGATAGGTGTACCCAATTTAAAAGATCATGCTGATGCATTTTACATGCTACTTGCGTATCTTTTTGTTTCGGCTTGCATGTTGACTGGATTCTAAAATAGGAAAGAAAAAAGTAAATTGAAAATAAAAAAAAATAAAAAAAAACAAGAGTGAGAAGTAGGTATTTGAAAATTTTGGAATCTTTGCCAATTTGTTTTCTTAAAAAAAAAGAGAAAGAAAATAAGCCCATGTTTTCGAAAGTCATGTTTCCTTTGTTCCATCAACACTGACAAAACTACATGGGTCTAATTCTCACCGGAAGTGAGATACGTAGGCAAACCTCATCGGATCCGGCCCTCAATTTTTTAAAGTCCAAAAAATATTTTCCTTTAATTCATTCTTTAGAAGTCTTTTCTTAGGAAATTCCAAACAAATAAAAGATTAAAATAAAAGTTTTCAGAACCCAAAAATATTTTCTTTGTAGAAGTCTTTCATTCGAAAAAAGAAGACAAATCAAATCAAAATCCCAAAAAATATTTTCTACCTTTTTATTTTCCACATTTTTCAACAAAAAAAAATCCAAAAATATTTTCTTTACTTTTTTCGGTAGAAAGTCTTTCTTTTAGACCCTAATTTTTAAAAATACAAAAATATTTTTTTTTAATTTCCTCTCAAAATTAAAAAATATTTTCATTCTTCTTTCCAAAATTGAAAAGAATATTCAAGATTCAAAATATTTTCTTTTTTCTTTAGAAGTATTGCTTTTATAAATTCAAAATAAAAGTCCAAATATCCAAAAATATTTTCTTTCGTCTTTAGAAGTTTTTCTTTCGAGATTCCAGACAAGAAAAAAAAGAGTTAAAATTCAAAAAGTATTTTCTTTCTTCTTTAGAATTGTTTCTTTTAAAAAAAAATCAAAATCCAAAAATATTTTCTTTCTTCTTTATAAGTCTTTCTTTCTAAAATTAAAAAAAAACTCAAAATCCCAATAAAAAAGAAGAGTTATGTTATTTACTTTATTCCCGATCTTTCCGAACTACGCAAGATCTGATTCATGTTCCCACATGATACGTAGGCAACCCACATCAGGTTCGATCAATGGTTTAAAAAAAGGAGAGAAAAGAAAGAAAACAAAAAGGAAAAAAGAGTGATTATTCTAACACTCTTGTTGTTTTGAAATAAAAGCTAGTTAAAGGTGGTCGGTTTGTTGGTTTGCAATGGAACAAGCACACACTATTGTTGATCCAAAGTCACGAAAACACAAGTAGGCAAGTTGGCAGTGAAAAATTAAAAATGGAGGCAAATGTGGAGTTGAGTTTACCAGATTTGAGCAATAGGACATGGCCTGCTCTGGATGATTTGATGATGGGGAGACACGAGAAGTCGTCCAAGTTGTTTGGCGAATTAGTTAATGTGAAAAATTCAATGTTGTCAATCCTGAAACCGACAGCCAATATGAGGAACGGTATGATCAAAAGTCAAAATTTGAGTGTTGAATCCATAGCAATAAAAATGGTCGAATGCCATAGTAATGCTAATGTGCAACTCTGTGGCTAGATGTCGCTTAGCAACTGGAAAGTCACTCCTTTTTTAGCCATGGTAGCTTATTTTGTCTTCTTTTCTTCTTCTTTTTTGGTGCTATCAGACCCTTCTATCCTTTATTCAATAAAAAAAGCAGTCAGTCATTTTGTGCATAGTTCTTTTCACGCTAGTTCTAATGACATGACATGCATGCGGAATGTTAGTCCAGATCTTAGAAAACGGATTATGTCTTGAGTTGGATACGTTAGGAAAAGTCACTTTTGAATATGAATAGAGACGTAAAACAAATTGGAAAATAAGCATGAGCCAAGTTTATACGGAACCAAAGCAGTCATGCTCATGGAATTTAAGGATCTCTACCTATCGAATCATTGTGTAGCTCGGGCTTAAGGATGATCAGACGAGTTGAAGTCTATTTAGAATTAAGAGATAGAAACTTTTTTCGAAAGAAGATGTATTCCAGACAACTTGAAATGGATCAGTTTAGTGGCATAATGCATCTTTTACATCAAGACAAAATCCAAGAAAAACTCACCCAAATTGACAAGGGTCATTCACTGCGGGGAAAGTATTGCTCATACAACTTTACACTGAAAAAGACCCAAAAAGCAACATGTTCATCAATGTTGTCATCGTGAAAGGATGCTATGTTTGGCATTCTTGAGGCTGGAAGACCCCTTTCTTCTTCCTGCTATCCAAACACTTTATACCCTTTGTTACCCCTTTTGAGCCTGTGTCATTTCTTTGATCACTCTCCTTTTGAATCAAGTTAGAGTCAAAAGTCCAAAAAAAAATGAAAAAAACAAAAAAATTAAAATAAAAGTCCATACCCCAAGAGTACAAACTGGGGACAATCTTAGAAAGTTCAAGTGAAAAAAGTTAAAAAAAAAGAATAGTCAAAGGTCCATGCCCCTAGAAAATAAATGTAACGACCGGACCGGTCGTTTTGCGCTCTAGCGCGTCGTTTGGCAGTTTGAGTCCATGAGGAGCTTCATTCGAGGTATTATGACTCGTAGGCGTGGTCGAAGTTGAATTTCGGGGTCACTTTGGAAAGAAAATTCTCATTTTGGAAGCCTTAAGTTGGAAGAATTGACTAAGATTGGATTTTTGAGTAAACGACCTCAGAATCAGGATTTGAAGGTTCTAGCAGGTTCGTATGATGATTTCGAACTTTGGAGTATGTTCGGATCGGGCTTCAGATGACCCGGGAGAGTATCTATTACGACCCGAACGGTCATTTTGAGCTCTAGCGCGCCGTTCAGCAGTTTGAGGCCATGAACAACTTTATTTCATGTATTATGACTTGTGCGTATGGTCGGAGTTGAAATTCGGGAAGTTCGGAGTTAAATTAAAAGGAAACATTTTCATTTCAGAAGCCTTTAGTTGGAAGAATTGACTAAGATTGGAATTCTGAGTAAACGACCTCTGAATCAGGATTTGTAGGTTCATACAGGTTCGTATGATGATTTTGGACTTAGGCGTATGTCCGGATCGGGCTTTGGATGACCCGGGAGCGTTTCGGTGCATATTATGGAAGATGGCATTTTAGAAGAATTTCATAAATTTGTGTTGGAAGGCATTTCACTGTTATAAATGTCCGTTTGGGAATCTGAGTCTGGGAATAGCTCTGTATGGTGATTCTGGAGTTGGGAGCGCGATCAGAAGTGAATTCGGATATCCGGAGGTCATTTTGAAGTCATTTGGCTAAAGGGAGAAATTTGAAGGTTTTTAAGAAATCCGACCGGAAGTGGAAATTTAGATATCGGGATAGGAATGTGAATCCGAAAGTTGGAGCAGGTCTGTAATGTCGAATATGACTTGTGTGCAAAATTTGGGGTCAATCGGACGTGATTTGATAGGTTTCGGCATCAGACGTGGAAGTTTGAAATTCCAAAGTTCATGAAGTTTGGATTAGAGTGCCACTCGTGGTTTCACCGTTGTTTGATGTGATTTCAGGCCTCGAGTAAGTCGGCACGATGTTATGGGATCGAGTCGTGTGATTGGACGATGTCCCGAGGGGTCTCGGGTGAGTTTCGGGTAGGTCTCGGGATGTGTTAGGCATAGATCAGAGCTTTTGCAGGTTCAGAGAATCAAATCTCTAAACGGGCTGGTGCGGTGCGCGATCCCTTTTTCGCGGCTCGTGGTGGGAGTCCTCGCGGCCGCGGTCGCCTTGCGCGGTCCGCGGTGGAAGGGCCTTCGTGGTCGCCTTAGCGCGGCCCGCGGTGCGGAGGCCTTCGCGGGCGCGGTCGCCTTAGCGCGGCCCGCGGTGGGGAGGCCTTCACGGACGCGGTCGCCTTAGCGCGGTCTGCGGTGGGAAGGCCTGAGAGGGGTATAAATAAGTGAGACTTTCAGCATTTTCTTCATTTTTCAAGACCCCAAAGCATAAGAGGCGATTTTCCAAGCACACTTTCTTCTCCAA
Organism: Nicotiana undulata; assembly: GCA_005239495.1. Lineage (NCBI taxonomy): Eukaryota > Viridiplantae > Streptophyta > Magnoliopsida > Solanales > Solanaceae > Nicotiana > Nicotiana undulata. Next base: position 4,702 of record MDKH01081080.1, on the reverse strand, counting down.
AGCATTTGTAAGTGATTTCTAACTCATTTTCTTCACTCCTTAACTTCTTTTTACAAGATTTCATCCTAGAATCTAGGGTTTTCATGGTGAAATTGGGAATTTTGGGTAAAACATAAGAATATTTAAATTTGGGAATTTATACCTCAAATTGAGGTCGGATTCCAAAACTATTTATATATCCGGGCTCGGGGGCGAATGGGTAATCGGATTTTTGTCCGAACTTCGGGTTTGGACCGAGCGGGCCTGGGTTCGATTTTTGACTTTTTGGGAAAAACTTTAGATAACTCACTTCCATGAATTAGGACTGATTCATTTAGCATTTATTGATATAATTAAGTAACTTGTGGCTAGTTTCGAGTCCTTGGGAGACGAGTTTGGAGTTTTGGGCGCATTCTTGACCCGGAACGTAGGTTCGACACGAGGTGAGTCTCCCTTCTAAAATTGTAAGAGGGAATTGTCCCCATAGGTGATCTAAATGCTATGCGTTAATGTTTGTGGGGGCTACGTACGTGCAAGGTGACGAGAGTCCATACATAGTGGCTATTATTGTTATCTCCGGGTAGTTAGGCCCATACCATGCCTTGTGTTTTTCCTCGAAATGAATTATATGCTTCATGAACTCATGTTATATGTAGCTTTGTTCCCTGAGATCATGGAATTTGATAATTTAAAGGAATTGAAATTGTTCACTGGAAAGTTATTTATGAATAATATTGTGTGTGCATGTGACTGCTTCGCAATTTACATTCCGCGAGCGGAGTGTTATTTCCCCCACTCTCATGGGAGCGGGCCGTATGCCATGGCGGATTGAAAGATACATTATGGTTCGGGCCGTTCGACCCTTGGCAGTGCACATATATAATTATTATGATGGCTCGGGCCGGTTGTCCTTATCCCGTATGCGCATGCTAAATTGTTAAAGATTTCATGGTTATTGAAATGACAGATATTTGGGGGAAAATGAAGTAGTAGTTGTTTATTTACTTTCAGAATTTATTTGGATTGCAGTTACTTTAATGTTGACTGTATTTATCATCCTCATATGCCTATTGCTGATATCATACCTTGTTAATTTATATTGTTGGACCCTAGTGAGTGTCAAGTCGACCTCTCATCACTACTTCTTCGAGATTAGACTGGATACTCACTGGGTACATATTTGTTATGTACTCATGCTACGCTTCTGTACTTAATTGTACAGGTTCTGAGGTTGGTGCATCTGGTTATCAGACCGGAGCCCGATTCTAAGTATAGATTGGACCTGACTTCACGGTGAGCTGCTTCTCCTGGCGATCCATGGTAGCACCATGGAGTTTCTCTTGTTATCTCCCATCTATTTATTCTAGACAGTGGGACAGTTATATTATATCTTTTGTACATTCTGTTGGTATGCCCGTAGAACTCGTGGCGCTAGTTCCTGGCACACACGTAGTAGACATTTTGTATTTTGGGACTGTATATATATGGTGTATGTATATGTTGGTTCAGGATTCTTATGGTTACTTTTGCTTAAGTTGGTTAATTTTACTATCTCCACTTAATGTTACAAATCCTAATGTAGTTGTAATGATCTGGTAGGTCGTTTTGGAGAGTTAGCGCCCCGATCCCCGGATAATTGTTCCTCTCATGTCTTATTAGGTTAATGGAACGAGTCGGAGCGTTGAGTGATGAAAATTGGAGTGTTTTTGGACATATAGTCCGTTAAGGTGAGCTTTAACCTTAGAAATTGGGCCGGAGCGGGAGCTGTGTGAAGACAGATCCAGAATGGAAATCTATCGACTCCGTTAGCTCCGTTGAGTGATTTCGGGGTTTGGAACGTGTTCGGAATGTGTTTTTGAGGCAAGACGTAAGTTTAGGCTTGAATTGGCGAAGGATAGAATTTCGGCGATTTCGGCCGATAGGTGAGATTTTGATATCGGACTTGGAATGGAATTCCGAAAGTGACAACAGGTCCGGAATGTCATTTATGACCTGTGTGCAAAATTTGAGGTCATTCGGACGAGTTTAGACGTGGTTCGGCGTCGGAGGTGAATTCTTGAAAATTCCTAAGTTCTTAGGCTTCAATCTATGCTTATCTGATGATTTTGATGTTATGGAGCGTGTTTTTAAGGCTCGACCAAGTTCGAATAAGGTATTTGGTCTAGTTGGTGGTTTTGGTTGGGGTCCCGGGGGCCTCGGGTGGGTCTCGGGTGTTCAAACAGACACATCTTGGCCTTAACCCATTGCTGGTTTGCTGGTTTTTACACCAGCAGTTTCTGGTTCACTGCGATCGCAGGGCATTAGATGCGATCGCAGAGGGTAAATCATGGAAGCCTCGAGTTTGTTCTCTGCGATCGCATGGTATGGTCCACGATCGCAGAGCTTTCTAAGTTTGGTCTCCGCGATCACATTCAACAGGCCGCGATCGCATAGGTTTTGGGGCGTGAGGGTACGCGATCGCAGGTCACTGTACGCGATCGCATTGGGTTATTTGGGCGCATGGGATACTTACTCTCCGCGATCGCAGAGGATTCTCCACGATCGCATAGAAGAAATGACTGGGCAGAATATTAAAAACCCCATTTCGAACCCAAAGCCTATTTTCACCATTTTTTAGAGTTGGGAACTCGGGGGAGACGATTTTTGAGAGGTTTCTCACCTTGGTATTCAAGGTAAGTGATTTCTAACCATCATAGGTTAATTTCCATGATTTTAATCTTAAATTCCACCCTTAATTCGAGATTTTTGAGTTGAAATTTGGGAAAATTGGAAGAAACTTCCTAGAACACATTTTAGGGTTTTGATTGGGTAATTGACCTCTTATTTGAGAGATTTTCATATGGTTAGACTCGTGAGCGAACAAGGGTTCAGAAAATATAAAATTTTCCCGATTCCGAGACGTGGGCCCGAGGAGCGTTTTGGTCAAAATTCCTAATTTCGCGTATTATCTTCGAATTAATTAGTTTGATTTTTTGAAATGATATTTACATTCTACCATGGAATTGAATAGATTTGGGCCACCCAGAGTTGGATACTCGTGGCAATAGCGTGATCACTGATTGATTTGCACAGTCGAGGTAAGTGGCTTGCCTAACTCTGTGTTGGGGAATCTCCCTTAGTCCTTTTTACTAGTTATTCCTATAAAAACCCCGTGTACGTGAGGTGACGAGCGCATGCATGGGACTTTTTCACGGAAATTCCATAATTCTTTTTTTCTATAACCTGCCTAAATTTCAATTCTATTATTACTGCCCTTGATTGAGCTGAACAACAATTTTATATTTTATCATAACCACTGATTTTACTTGATTTTTCTCTCGTTACTACTGTTCGAACACAGTCTAAGTACTTTACCCGTATTTACTAATGATTTTCCCCAAACCTTGAAACTTCGCTTTATCCGATATATATATATATAGAGAGAGAGAGAGAGGCATGCATTGCATATTTAAATTGGGACTACGGACCGAGATCCGGGAGCTTTCCCCCTGTACTGCATTGCATATTTAAATTGGGACTACGGACCGAGATCCGGGAGCTTTCCCCCTGTATTGCATTGCACGATTATCACCTGAGTTATATGTTGTGCCGAACATGAGATTCATTACTCTTTCTTTTGATCCTTACTTTAAATTGCCATTAATTATTACTGTCTACTTAGCTGTTAACTATATCTGTCTTATTTTGAACTGCAACCTCAGTAGAGCCTCAACCTGACCTCGTCACTACTTGACTGGGGTTAGGCTTGGCACTTACTGGGTACCAAATATGGAGTACTCACGCCCTTTTGCGCATGTTTTCCCATGTGCAGATCCAGGTCCTAGCACGCGGTATCTCAGCTAGTCAGCAGCAGTAGTGTCAAGAGACTCGAGGTATAATCTGCAGCGTCCGCAGATTCCGAGTCCCCTTCCTATCTTGAAGTCGTAGTATTTGTAGACGAAACTATACTGTCTTCTCTTTTCCAGTTGTGCATATTGAGCAGTAGAGTAGCTTATGATGTATGGTGATATTCCGGGTTCTGGGTAAAGTAACTGTTAATGTCGAGCGGCGTCGACTTTAGTATGAATTATTTCACTTACTGTTATATTTTTTTTCCGTTTTATCTAAATTTCGCTTAAGGCATAGGCTTACCTAGTCGTCTAGACTAGGTGCCGTCACGAGACCCAGTCGGAGGGAGAATTGGGTCGTGACAAGTTGGTATCAGAGCGCCTAGGTTCTTAGGAGTCACAACATCACAAGCCGGTTTATTAGAGTCTCGTGGATCGGCCCGGAGACGTCCGTACTTATCTTCGAGAGGCTATGTAACTGTTAAGAAAGATCATACTTCTTGGAATCCCTTCTCGTGCTGATTACTACTACCAACATTCTTAAACTCTATTCCATTCTTTCTTACAGATGGTTCGCACTCGCACCGGACGTACCGATGATCAGGCACCCGAGCACCCAGCCAGAGCCACTAGAGGCAGGGGTCGGGGCAGGGGACAAGCACGCGGTTAAGCCCGAGCACCGACTAGAGCAGTGACGGAGGATCCCCCAGCAGCTGCAGTTGGAGGGGCACCGGAGGTCCCTATTATAACTCCATCCCTCCAGGAGACTTTGGCCGAGTTCATGAGTGATTTCAGTACTCTGTCTCAGGCGGGACTACTTCCACTAGCCCCAACTACATCCCAGGCCGGGGGAGGGACCCAGACTCCCGCAGCCCGTACTCCTGAGCAGAGGGTCC
>MDKH01018465.1:0-15428 GCA_005239495.1 Nicotiana undulata | reverse complement strand
CTGGTCTCTTTTTAATGTTGTTCTCTGATTCTCCTATGTTTAAACGACTTCTTTGTTAAAATTGCTTTTTTTATTATGCTAAAACCTTCGTTTTAACACTATGTTATAATTTTGAGTTTGTCTTTATTGATTTGTTCGTATGTCTGTTTCTCATGAATATGTTCTGAATTTCTGTGATTTCTACCCCGTTATACTCATTAGGGTTTCTAATTTTGCTTCTCCTGCCTATATTATGTTTATTGAAAGAAATTTGTGGTAATTTCCCCTAATTATTACTATTTTCTAGTTGAATCCTTGGTTTTTTGTGATATCTACCCTATTGTGTTTATTAGGGTTTCTGATATTTCTTCTCTCTTCCTATAGTATGTTTATTTCGTTCATTCACATAAATTTGTAGTAATTTCCCTTAATTAGTACTTTCGATTCTTTGAATCCCTAATTTCCTGTGTTAATATCCTTTCTGATTTCCGACCCTTAAATTATTTTCTTGCCTTATTATGTGGTTGACTATACTGTTAATCGATTCTTATGTTATTTTCTTAATTATAACCTTATGTACCTAGCCTTAATTGCTTACTCTATACATGTATTGTGCTTGAATTATTTTCTTATTTATATTTCAGCCATATATGATCTCCTTCCTTATTTGTTACCTGTTTTTTACCGTTTGAAGTTAACTCCCTTAATTCAGGGAGTACTTGGACTGATTTTACACTAATTGATTTCGAGTTCCATAATTACTGAAGAATTTTGATTCTTACCTTATTTTACCTACCATTCAAACTACTATATATATGCTCTCTCATTAACAATCTTGGACAAACACACGAACTCACATTAGTTCACATCTCTCATACACTCAAAAGCTCTTCTGCTTTCTTTTGTTACTTTCTAATGTTACTAAATTAGTCGACTGCAAGCCAAGGATAATTATTACTCTCATGTTCTTCACTTTGTGTTTACTCTCTTTACTGGTATGTTCTGACTTTAAATTCAAGTTCCCAAACCAATGTGTTTCCTAATGCTTCAGTTTATCATATTCCTAATCTGTTTCAGTCTGTTGTTTTGTTGTTCAAAATGTAACTAACCTGTTTACATTATTGCTTCACCCAGCATGTTAGTTATGTCCTACCCCTTTTAGGATCAACATCTTTACTCCCCTTTGTAGTTTATCTCAATGTGACTCCACTCTATTTTTTCCTTGCTTATGTGTTGCTTAGTTCTAGTATGCACCTATTTTTGCAAAACTGATTTGTTACCCTAAGTTGTCTTGATGCTATGCTTAATCATGTTTAGTACTTCCATGTCCTCATTGTTGCTATGAAATCCTATACTATGTCATTCCCCAATCCCATAAGCCCCTAAGCACTTCTGACTCTATGCCACCATTAGCAATTCTGAAGCCTATGACATATTGCATGCTATTCCTGGAAACTTCTATGCTTCTGTCTGCTATGTGTTCACCATACATGCTCTACTTGCCCCTAATCCCCAATAATCCCTGTGTGAAGGATTGTTATTGAGTATTGCTGAACCTGTTCGGCTATGTGTTTGATCTGTTGTTTATTTAATTACTCTATTCTTGTTCAAACTATTTTACTACTAAACCAATCCTATATTTTTTATAAAACTCCTTCATTCAGCTGAGTTCTTTTCAACTCTATTTACATATCAAAACTTTTTTGAAACTATTTCAAGCATTCGCACTCTACTCTTACGTCATTAAGTTATGCCCCTCCAGTGTGTGACTGCCTTGGGATCCCTGTGAGATCCCTTTGAACTCTGATGCACTGGGGCTGGCTCTTCCACACTGCACTTACTCAGTTCTGGTTATTAAATTTGGGTGTGAGAACTGAGGTAATGGGTATATGGGACGGGTAACAACACGTATAGATATCCCTAAATAAAACTCGCTTAATAACGGCTAAGGGGTGGGGTAATGGGTAGATATGGATATGATAACTGTTGCGCTAATGCCATATGTAGACCCTCATTGAGGAGTGATTACCGGGCATTGCATTGATGTCATCCTATATGATAAACAACTTAGGACTCCCTTATCCCTTACATATGTGTGCTTAGACTGTAAATCCTTTTTTTAAACCTTATATATGTGTTTAGACTGTAAACTTTTTAAAACTGTATCACATATGTGTGCTTAGACTGTAAATCCTTTTTTTAAACCTTATATATGTGTTTAGACTGTAAACTTTTTAAAACTGTATCACATATGTGTGCTTAGACTGCTAATCTTTTCAAACCACTACTTGTTTACATGTATGCCTATTTGCTACCTGTTTAAATTCACAAAGCTTTTTTGGCCGGGAACCATAGTTGTGGACTTTGACGGGTTCCTAACACCTTCCCCTTGAAGTAATTTCAAGCCCTTACCCAATCTATGGTTATTCACTTAAGTGTTATTATGACCCTTAATAGGTGCCCTAACGCACCTTAATTCGTTAGGTGGCGACTTTTCAAATCCTTCACATCCCTTATCCCAAAAGGAAATGAGTTGTCCCAATAATGTCAAAAACCCTGACTGATCCGGAAGGAGAGGAAAAAGGGGGCGCGATAGCAGGGCGACTCTGCTGGGGATTTTAGGCTTTCACCATTTCGAACTACTTTGTGAATTCGTACCTTTACTTTGTTAATATTTGAACCCTTTCCCTTTCTTCCTTATGTGCAATTAATTATTTATTTATTTCATGTATTTTATTCTTTCCCAAAAACAAAACTGACGTGTTTCCTTTGTTTCCCATTGTAACCGCTTTAAATTGTAACTGTTATATTTACCCCTTTCATAACGTGCAAATACATGACAACATGCTTTTATTTCCTATTTATTGTTGCATTATCATGCTCAACATCATATTCCACTCGTGCCTAAACAAATACTATAGAAACGCTTGATGACTGGTTGCGCTCTTCCTATTTATATCACCCTTAAATTCGGAAAGGCTTATTTGCGCTAAAACCATTCAATCAGCGGTGCAGTCAATGGTTTCGTGCCTTCTCCCTTGAGTTGTCCGCTCAAGGGTACCATTCTAACACCCCATAGAAACCTTACTCTGTTACATTGTGCATGCATCATGGTCAAGCCTAGCCGGGTTAATGTGTCGTCCGCATAATAACCTTTTAAGACAGCCCTGTCCAAATTCCACCAGGGCTTTCATAATCCCAATGAACACAATCATGTTCTGTGCATTTATTTGGAGAACTAAATGCTTGTATGCTAATCATATGAGGCACGAAGTCCCCAGATTCGGTATGGTCAGCAATATCCCTCCAATGCTCCTGAACTGGTAGAAAAATCTTCCCTCCAGTGATAAGAAACACGTCAAGAAATACCTGGGCAATTTACCATCTCTTCTGGACATCCAGTTGAACAACATGTTAATTGAGGCAGCCACCTTATTTTGGGATAGCGAAAGAGCTGTATTCCGCTTTGGAAATATTGAGATGACACCGCTTCTAGAAGAGATAGGAGGACTAGCTAGGTTAGTCTGGGAAACCCCTGGGTTGTTGGTGCAAGAGAACCGCACATGCAAAGTTTTTCTGAAAATGATGAGTTTGAAGAAGAACGCCGAGTTGGAATGTCTAAAACAGTCATACATACCCTTTTAGTACTTGTATGAAAGGTACGGTCACAGAAAATTATACCGTACCTATCACGACGAGCTTTCCATCACATCTATGGGTCATATCCACCGTAGGATATTTGTATTCATTGTTTGCTTTCTGGGGTTGATCGTGTTTCCAACAAAGAAGGAAAGGAGTCACACTAGGTTAGCCATGGTAACCAAGGCCTTGATGGAGGGGAGTGATGGGCAAGCCTTCAGCATTGTCCCGATGATCATATTAGACATTTACCGAGCCTTGGAACGTTGTCAAAGAGGAGCTAAGCATTTCGAGGGTTTCAATATGTTACTGCAACTGTGGCTCTTAGAACATCTCCAAAAGCGCCAATACTACCAAGAACTTACGCGAAGGGCTTGGAATGATCACATTGCTTTCCATCACCCCAAGCGGATGCCATATATTCCTGATAGATTTGCTCAGCCATAGACTGCCAAGGAGTGGGTAAAGTTCTTTGATAACCTAACTGAGGAGAAGGTACAATGGATTTTCGAGTGGTTCCCAACGGACGAATTCATCATCAGGTCCAGGGATGCACCATACCTAGTGCTGATCGGTTCAAGAGGTATATATCCTTACATTCCTCTCCGAGTCATGAGACAAGCAGGCAGAAAGCAAGTTGTGCCAAGGATTGATAAGATGAGCCATTTCCGAGCTGACTTCCAGGATGATGATGTTCCCTATAAGTGCCAAGCCCAACACATGTGGCACTGCAAAATCATAATGGAGAAGAACACAATTGAACCAGACAGGTACCATGCAGGATGTGCACCTTTCTACCCGGCTTGGTTGGAAGATGACTTGGATGGGTTAGTGAGGCCAGGAATCATCCGAGGCCACAGAATCATAGACGAGAGTTCCGAGGCTCAGGTGAAGTACAATCGGCTGCACAACAGGATCCACGAGTATGAGAGCGAGCACTGGGAGATACATGAAACCAACAAAAGGTTGATCGAAGAATGGAAAAACATAGTAGAGCTGGAAGCTAAAATCATCAAGAGGGTCGAAGACTGCTAGAAAGCCGAGGGAAATGAAGGAGGACACCTGGCCAGAGCATACCTGTTGTTGGGACTGCGTGAGCAGGGAATTGGTTCGATGGGATCAAGGATGCTGAATATGGGGAAGGTCCTTCTGGGACCAAGTAGGATAGGTTTTCCTTTTTCCTTTTATCAATGTAATAAGGCCAAGTGTCATTAGTGACTTTATAACCTGTTTATTATTTTAGTGTCGTTTTGGATTCGTCTATTTATATTACTGAAATGAGTCATTTTGGCATATAAGTTCTCCAAATCAACTTGTCGCTAGGCCTACCTCAAGCAAAACGAGGCTCTCAAATTAGGACGCGCTTTTATATTCCTGCAATATGTTTTTAAATATCGCAATATTTTCTCATGATCCTCACTGACTTGGCTACTTTTGTTTTTGCTTTTGTTTTCTCTCGTTTGATTATTCCCCTCCCCAAAGGTTGGTTCGTGCATTCTGGCATCATCATCATACTACACAAGATCCAGGAGCCCTCCACCCTTTGCTCCTCCTAGTCCACCTAAAGGCAAAAGCAAATGCAAAGGAAAAATGGATGATTTGAGCAATATCAGAAAGGAAAACACAACGCCAATTGAACGAACAGAGGTTTCTGACAGTCAAGGTACTCAGGTTCAGAACGATGCTATGTTACAACTCGAGCAAAGGTTGTTGAAGCTCCAAGAGGAGCTTGATCATGTCCGGAATTCGGCAAATTTATCCTTCTCACTCAGTGTTCTAGATGACAATCACCCAAACGCCAAAAATCCCATACCTCCTCAGAATGCCCCAAAAAAAACAAAATCCTCCCACAACTCACCACCATACAGCTCCACCAAAAAATCAAACTATTCCACCACAGTACAATACTTGCCACACTTCGAGAAACACCACATTGATCGTCCCTGAACTGCAAAACTCCATAAATGACCACCTCTACGCCCAGGCACCAGGACATCATAACAACCCCATCTACGTGGAGACTCTACCTCACTCCACCCAACCCATTTCTTACACACCTGAATCCTGTGAGAAGGATATGCTTATCAAGAATTTGGTCGAAGAACTCAAGAAGCTGACTAGCCGAGTTCAAGGTATTGAACAAAGTAAGAGAGTTGAAGGATTGAACTATGAAGATCTATGCATACAACCCGATGTTGAGCTAGCAGAGGGTTACAAACCACCTATGTTCAATATGTTCGACGGTACAGGTGATCCTATGGTCCATCAGAGGACCTATTGTGATAAATTGGCTGGAGAAGGAAGAGATGAGAAGATTCGTAAGAAGTTATTCATAAGGAGCCTCACATGAGATGCTTTGTCTTTCTACATCAGCCAAGACCATAAGAAGTGTTCCAATTGGGTGAACATGGCATCAGATTTCATGGACCGGTTCAGATTCAATACAGAGAATGCACCAGACGTATTCTATATCTAGAACCTCAAGAAGAAGCCGACCAAAACATTTCGTGAGTATGCCACTTGCTAGAGATCTGAAGCAGCCAAGGTCAGACCTTCCCTAGATAAAGAACAAATGAACAAATTCTTTGTCCGGGCACAAGATCCGTAATATCATGAGCGGCTGATGGTGATTGAAAACCGCAAATTCTCTGACATCATCAAGTTAGGTAAGAGAATTGAAGAGGGGATTAAAAGCGGAATGGTTACCAATTTTGAAGCACTACAAGCTACGAACTAGGCACTGCAATCTGGCGGCATATCCAAAAATAAAGATGTGGGAGCTATAATGGTTGCACAGGGACCTAAATCCCCACTGACATATCGAACCTCTCCACTTACATACCAAGCACCCCCTCCCACATATCATTCAGTACCACCACCAACATATCAGTCATCTCCACCACCTACCTATCAGCCTACTTCTCCCAGATATACCCAACCAGCCCCTGTCTACCATGCATACAACTCTCAACCACCTCACTTCCAGTCACCCCGTGCTCGCCAAAATATCCCGAGACCTCAACCTAACTTCGACCGCAGGCCGCCTAAACAATACACTGTCATTGCTGAGCCTATTAACCAACTATATGAAAGACTGAAAGCTGCTAGTTATGTTACCCCTATCCCTACTGTGACCTCTGAAAATCCATCCCAGTGGGTCAATTAAAATAAAACCTGTGCATACTATTCGGGCATGAAGGGACATACAATTGATGAATGTCGCTCACTGAAGGATAAGATCCAGTCTCTGATTGATAATAAGATCATCCAAGCAAAGGAAGCTACTCCCAATATCCGCAATGATCCACTCCCAAACCATAGGGGTGGAGGCATCAACATGATAGAGATAGAGGAAGAATGGGACCCTGAGGGGTCGATCGGGTTGATCATAGAAGGTGATGACCCAAAGAAGCCAACAGTCACATTGAATCCCATTATAGTTCAAATTCATCCATCATGAGATGCTGAGGTAGCTGCGTCAGTCCCATTCAAGTTTGAAACAGCACCACCCCCAGATGCTCCTATGTCATTTGAGATTGGAATAATACCATCTACCACTAAACCCGTCCCGTTTGAGTAAAGGTAGCCACACCAATAACAATGACAGTGTCAACTACGCCGCATTTCAGCACTAATGTTATACCTTGGGATTACGTGACTGAGGCTAGAAGGAAAGGTAAAATCAAGATAGAAGAAGCTACTGCTGCACAGGGAATGACCAGGATCGACAGGGTCTATACACCCGAACACTTGGCAGAATCTAGCAAACACGCTTCCAACAGACCACCCATCATTGAGACAGGCCCAGATGATCTTTGGAGGAAGGTGCAGGCCAAAGAATACTTAGTCATCGATCAGCTGAACAAAACTTCTGCCTAGATATCCATTCTGTCATTATTGCAGAATTCAGAAATGCACATAAATGCTTTAATGAGAGTGTTGAACGAAGCATATGTGCCTAATAACATCACCAGTAGAGAAATGGCCAACATGGTAGTACAGGTGCTGGAAAGTCACAAGATCACTTTCCACGAGGACGAGCTGCCACCTGAAGGGTTAAGTCACAATAAAGCACTGCACATCACTGTGCAATGTGAGGATTACTTTATCACCAGGGTTCTGATTGACGAGAGATCCAGCCTCAACATCTGCCCATTGACAACGCTCAAGAAATTGGGGAAGGGATTGTACGAGATAAGATAAGGGTCCATGAATGTAAAAGCTTTTGATGGTTCTCAGAGGTCTACCATTGGCGAAATCAACCTTTGTCTGCAAATGGGACCCACATGGTTTGAGGTTTAATTTCAGCTGATAGATATATCTGCGTCCTACAATCTGTTATTGGGACAACCACGGATATATGTCGCTGGGGCCGTGGTATCAATGTTGCATCAGGCTGTGAAATTTGAATGGAACTACCAGGAAGTAATCATCCATGAAGATGGAAGAAACCTTATCTATAGTCGCCAAACCATCTCGGTGGTTGAGGGTAGAAGAAGGCTGGGTGGAGAAACCTACCACCATATCGAGTGGGTCAACGCAATAGACAAAGAAAAGTGGTGGGACAGTAAGATCGAAAGCATATTGAACTGGAGCGGGTACGATCCTGGCAAAGGACTCGGCAAGAATCTTCAGCGAATCTCCAAGCCAATACAACTCAAGCGCCATGACACCACTTTTGGTCTGGGATACAAATACACCTGGCAAGAGTACAAGAACTGGTCTCCACCATGGCACGGTCCCTATTATCCATTGGAACAGCTACCGCATCTGGAGCAAACCTTCCAGCATGCCGACGTCATATGGGGGTCAAATGAAGAAGAAACATTGGAAGCCTTGAAGAATCTATTCCTAGAAGATGAAGACATGGACTGATGTGTTATTGTCGAGGAGGATGAGGAGGAGGAAGAGAAGGAGGAAGGCCCTTCCATCCAAGCCGTAAGAAAAGGATCATTCCTTAAGAACTGGACTGTTAGAACATCCAAGGCCCGATGAGTCCTCGGATAGCAAGGTTCAACAAGCATTGTCTATTTATTTGCTAATGATTTCCTTTTCGCATTTCTATTTTTTTTTTAAATAAGATCTTTAATGTTCTAAAACATTTTTTCAAATTATCAAAAGTGATTTTTATGTTTTAATGAATCAATATTTATTATTACCGTTTTTCTCCCATTACTTCTATCTATACAGCATTACTATTTCCTATGTTGATGAACCAATGATTGTGACATGAAATGAGACAACGCAACAAAAGGACAGCAATTCAGAAGAAGAGGATGTCATACCCGATGAAATTGTCAAAGAAGTTGAGGATTTCGAGAACAGACCTAAGTCCAATCTGGACAAAACTGAGGTAGTCAACCTGGGAGATTTAGAGATTGTCAAAGAAACTTGCATCACCATTCACTTGTCACCACCAGATAAAGAGGAATACACATAATGCTTGAAAGAGTATGAAGACATATTTGCATGGTTGTACGACGACATGACCGGTCTAAGTACATCCATTATGGCTCACAAGATGCCAACCAATCTAATGTGCCTGCCGGTAAAGCAGAAGCTCAGGAAGTTCAAGCCTGATATGAGCTTGAAAATCGAATAGGAAGTTACCAAGAAAATAATTGCTAAGGTCCTCAGGGTAGTTGAATATCCAACATGGTTAGCCAACACCGTACCAGTGCCTAAGAATGATGGAAAGGTCAGGGTTTGTGTCGACTACCGGGATCTCAACCGGGCCAGTCCAAATGATGATTTCCCTCTCCCAAACATACACATCCTAATTGACAATTGTGCCAAGCATGAACTTCAGTCGTTCATGGATTGTTTCGCTGGTTAGCATCAGATTTGGATGGATGAGGAAGATGCTGAGAAAACGGCTTTCATTATGCCGTTGGGAGTCTACTATTATAAGATGATGTCATTCGACCTAAAGAATGCTGTGGCCACTTATATGAGAGCCATGTCCATTATTTTCCATGACATTATACATAAAGAGATTGAGGTATATGTGGTCGACGTCATTATCATGTCCAAGAAAGCCAACGACCATATAGCCGATCTGAGGAAGTTCTCCAATAGATTGCGTAAATACAACCTGAAATTAAACCCCGCGAAGTGTGCATTCGGGGTTCCTGCTGGAATATTGCTTGGGTCCATCGTCAGCCGCCGAGGAATAGAATTGGATCCATCAAAGGTCAAATCCATCCAAGAGTTACCAGCGTCAAAGAACAAGAAAGACGTGTTGAGTTTCCTAGGACGCCTTAACTACGTCAGTCGGTTCATAGCCAAGTCCACGGTCATATGTGAACCAATCTTCAAGACGCTGAAGAAAGATGTTTCAACCAAATGGATCGAGGATAGTCAAAAGGCCTTTGACAGAATCAAGGAGTACTTGTCAACACTGCCAGTCTTGGTACCGCCAGAGCCGGGTAGACCCTTGCTACTATAGCTTGCAGTATTAGATGGAGCTTTCGATTGCGTCCTGGGGCAGCACGACGAGACAGGGAGAAAAGAGCAGGCTATATATTATCTGAGTAAGAAGTTCACTCCATACAAGGCACGATATTCTCTACTTGAACGTACTTGTTGTGTTCTAACCTGGGTAGCCCAGAAGCTAAGGCATTACTTATGTGCTTACACAACATATCTCATATCAAGGAGGGATCCCTTAAAATATATGTTTCAGAAACCCATGCCCACTGGCAAGCTGGCCAAGTGGAAAATCCTACTGAGTGAGTTCGACATTGTCTGTGTGACTCAAAAAGCAGTCAAGGGACAAGAATTGGCGAACGATATTGCCGAGAACCCTGTGGATGGAGAATACGAATCCCTGAAAATGTATTTTCCCAAGGAAGAAGTGTTGTTCATAGGAGAAGATATTGCAGAATCCTATGACGGTTGGAGGATGTTCTTCGATGGAGTCGCGAATTTCAAAGGAGTCGGTATTGGAGCTGTTTTAATATCTAAAACCGGTAAACATTACCTGATATCTACTAAACTCATATTCCCCTGCACTAAATGTATGGCGGAGTATGAAGCCTACATCCTAAGGCTCAACATGGCCATTGACATGAATATTCAGGAATTGCTGGTAATTGGTGATTCAGATCTGCTAATACACCACGTAAAGGGAGAATGGGCTACTAAGAATCCTAAGATACTGTTGTATCTGCACCATGTGCAAGAATTGAGAAAGAGGTTCACGAAGATAGAATTTCGTCACGTCCCAAGTATTGAGAATGAGTTCGCCGATGCATTAGCCACTTTATCATCCATGATACAGTATCCAGATAAGAGCTTCATTGACCCTATTCCAGTGAAGATCCATAACCAGCCGGCATACTGTGCCCATGTTGAAGAAGAAGCAGACGGAAAACCATGGTTCCACGATATCAAGGGGTATTTGTCAAAGGGAGAGTACCCAGAGCTTGCAAATCATACTCAGAAACGCACGCTTCGAAGATTGTCAAACAGTTTCTTTCACAGTGGAGGAACCCTGTACAGGAGGACTCCTGATTTGGGATTATTGAGATGAGTCGATGCAAAGGAAGCCTCCAAGCTGCTTGAAGAGATACATGTCGGGACTTGCGACCCATATATGAGTGGTTTGGTCTTGGCCAAGAAGATACTCAGAGCCGACTATTTCTTGATCCAGTATGTTCAAAAATGCTACCAATGTCAAGTTCATGCAGATATGATAAAAGTACCCCCAAATGAGCATAACGCAACAAGCTCACCTTGGCCATTTTCTACACGGGGAATGGACGTCATTGGACCGATCGAGCCTACCGCCTCAAATAGACATAGGTTCATTTGGTAGCTATTGATTATTTCATAAAATGGGTCGAAACAACATTTTATAAAGCAGTGACTAAGAAAGTCATGGCAGACTTTGCGCGACCGTATTGTTTGTCGGTTCGGAGTTCCAGAGTCGATCATCACTGACAACGGCTCCAACCTCAACAGTGGTCTGATGAAAGCTATGTGCGAGACTTTCAAAATCAAGCACAAGAATTCCACAACCTATAGACCTCAGATGAATGGAGCTATACAAGCCGCCAACAAGAACATCAAGAAGATATTGAGAAAGATGAAAGAAAAACACAAAAAGTGGCACGAAAAGCTATCATTTGCCTTACTAGGATACCGCACCACAGTCTGTACATCAACTGGGGCAACTCCTTACTTGCTGGTTTATGGTACGGAAATTGTTAGTCCCGCCGAAGTAGAAATTCCTTCCTTAAGAATCATACAAGAAGCCGAGCTCAGCGATGCAGAATGGATAAAGAGTCGTTATGAGCAACTAGCCCTCATAGACGGAAAAAGAATGAATGCAGTGTGTCACAGACAACTTTATCATAGCATAATGACCAGAGCCTTCAACAAAAGAGTCAAGCCAAGACAGTTCACACCATGGCAACTGGTGTTGAAGAAAATCTTTCCACATCAAGATGAAGCCAAAGGGAAATTCTCTCCCAACTAGCAAGGTCCGTACATGTTTCACAGAGTACTGACAGGAAGAGATTTTATACTTGTATAGATGGAAGGAGAAGTCTGGACAAATCCAATCAATTCAGATGCAGTCAAACGATATTATGTGTAATTCTTTTGTGCTTTTCTCAAATGATATAAATTGAACTACGCCTGACCCGATTCCCGTTTAAGAGGGGATATGTAGGCAGCCCTATGGGTTCGGTTACAATCAAATAAAAATCTCATTTCCCCCGCAATTGGAAACTGGGACAGAATTTTGAGGAGGACCCTCAAAATTCAAAAGCAAGTTCAGTCGATCGCACATGCGCAACAGTCAGAGACGTCAACCCATACAACTGGGGCCTCTTCCTCAAAATTCCGTGGCACGAGATGTTGCAATGTCTTGAACCGTGTTACAGTCGTCGATCGAAATTTTTTAAAATATATTTTATACTATGTCTTTACAAAATCATGCATGCTTTCTTCCAAAATAGCTCTGTTTAGCAAACACTACCCCGATGATATAAACAGGTTCATCAGACCAAGCAGAACAAGTCGAGCAAAGCCACCGGGGATACGAACCAACCTTGCCCATCTACAAAATTCACGATATTTCTTTGGATGCAGGAACGAAGAACAAACATGTTAAAAGTCACAATTCTCGAAACCATTGCACTTGCCGACATTTTCTATCAGCATAAAGGATAACATGCTCCGTAGTCATAATTATCATAACAATCGCAATACCACACTCTGCTACCAGCTAAGAAATCCTGCTACCATTTGCTATTTATCTTCTGCATAAGGCTAAGCTCTGCCTTCATCTCGCATGGGACTAAGCTTTGTCCCACATTTTGCATGAGGTTAAAGCTCTACCTCCACTCTGCATAAGGCTACTCTCTGCCTTCCAATACACATGAGACTAAGCTCTGCCTCCATCTTCATAAGGCTAATCTCTGTCTTCCCTTGTGTAAGGCTAATCTCTGCCTTCCTCTACATAAGGCTAATCTCTGCCTTCCCTTGCATAAGGCTAATCGCTGCCTTCCTATCTGCATGAGACTAAGCTCTGTCTCTATTTGCATAGGGCTAATCTCTTCCTTCCCTTGCAAAGGCTAATCTCTACCTTCCTCCACATAAGGCTAATCTCTGCCTTCTCTTGCATAAGGCTAATCTCCTCCTTCCTATGAATGAGGCTAAGATCTTCCTTCCCTTGCATAAGGATAATCTATGCTTTCATCTCCATAAGGCTAATCTTTGCCTTCATCTGCATAAGGCTAATCGTTATCTTCCCCTTGCATGAGACTAAGCTCTGTCTCCATTTTTATAAGGCTAATCTCTGCCTTCCCTTGCATAAGGATACTATTTGTCTTCCCTTGCATGAGGCTAAGCTCTGCCTCCATCTGCATAAGGCTAATCTTTGCCTTACTTTGCATGAGACTAAGTTTTGTCTCCATACCTGCATGACGCTAAGCTCTGCCTCCAATTTACTTTTTCACTGAGACTAAGCGCTGTCTCTCAAGCATTATTTACTTTGCTTATCTTTCGGTCTAAGATCTGCCCTCCAATTCGCAAGACTAAGCCTTGTCTTGTCGACATCATATTATTGCATTTCATGGGCTGAAATATCGCCGACCTGTCCAAAGGCGTCATATTCTAACGGCATCATCCTCATAGCCGGAAGACACCATGTCATGGCCTGAGGATCTCTCTCAAATTTGCATTATCATTAAAACGCGTCATAGTTCGGAGGCACCATCTTCATGGCCCGAGAACATCATTTCAGGGCCTGCGAATCTCTCATCAAACAATTCATGGCCTAGGACATCATGGTCTGAGGACGTCATCCCTAACCGTCCGACGACGACTTTCATAGTCCATAGGAAACCTGCATCATGTTTAAATTTATGCACAATATTTGCTTATTTGCAGGTAACCCGGGGAGAAACGACTATCCCAGCAGGAGCGATCCCGCTCCAGTTCCTCAACTGTATCAAACCTAACCTCTTCCGAAAAACGTTCATTCGCCCATCCCTAGATATTGCGTCTGTTCTTGTAATGATTTCACCTGTATACTTTGCCGATGAATCGGAAACTACATACGGCCTGATTCCTGTAAAATCAGGGATATGTAGGCAGCTCAAAAGCCAGGGTGCGGCCTAAATCTCTCAAACCGTTTCGCTCGGTCAAAATTGGCCATCATATCTTTACCCGATAACACTTTCATCCTTTCCGGGTAAAGAGGGCTGTTGATACCCATTTTTTCAAAATACATATATACCCTCAAAATCATACATTAGTAGCAATTGGTATTTTTCATAATTTTCCTATATTTTTATTTAATTTGTCCAGCATTTTATTTCTAATAAATAATTACAAAATTGCATCACAAATGATTTCAAAGGTCTTTATTGATTTAATTTGTTGTTTATGGTCCTATTAAGACCAAAATAATTCATAATTAGCCAAATTGGCATCTTTTGGCTATAATTGCAATAACTTTGCAATTATAGCCCAAGCATATAATTTTACACTATTTTCACCAGAAATTAGTCATTTGTATTTTTAAATGTTAAATAATCATTTAAAACTATTTTCTATGCATGAAATTCATTTTTTATAATTACTAGCTATTTTATAAATTATTTTAACTAATTTGAATTGGGTATTTAACAAATGGCCTATTCTATTTCAATTTTAGCCTAATCAGACAAGCCCAAACACCTAATTATACTCAGCCCAATACCCCAAGCCCAATTCCGAAATATACCCGACCTAATTTCTGCTTTAATCTAGACTATTTATCAATTTTGATCAACGGACCAGATGTGTTCTTTCCTAAATTAGCCTAAGACCATACCCCCCCAAACCCTCATTCTCTCATCACTCACCCGCCGTCACACCCTCTCATTCTCTCAAACTCCCTCTGTATAACCATGGCTTCCACCCGTCGTTGCTTCTTCGTTGTTGATTATGGTGGTTCACCCCCACTCCTAGCCCTAGTGGCTCCCCTCCCATGACTGTATTCTTGATACCCTGAGGTCCTCAAGGGACCAATGGTTGTTCACTCCTCCCATAGGCCTGTGCTCACCGTTCTCAGTCCGCCATGGCTCAACCGAGTAAGATCTTCCTTCTTTTCGACTAAACCTATGGGTTTCTAAGTCGGTTTCTCTATTTTCTGGGTTATCTTCTAGAAAACCCTAACCTCTTCTACTGTACCTCTTAGATCTGTAACAGATCTGGGGGTTTTCTGAGCTATTTTCGTGTGTTTTATGAAAAAACCCTTACAATTTCTCAAAGCGTCGCTTTATTTTCCCATTAGGGTTTCTGGAACTCTTCTT